>CM042381.1:34915159-34972659 GCA_023634145.1 Thymallus thymallus
CTGACTGCCTCTCCGACTGCCTCTCTGACTGCCTCTCTGACTGCCTCTCTGTCTGCCTCTCTGACTGCCTCTCTCTGCCTCTCCGCCTGCCTCTCTGACTGCCTCTCTGACTGCCTCTCTCTGCCTCTCCGCCTGCCTCTGACTGCCTCTCTGTCTGCCTCTCTGTCTGCCTCTCTGACTGCCTCTCCGACTGCCTCTCTGACTGCCTCTCTGACTGCCTCTCTGTCTGCCTCTCTGACTGCCTCTCTCTGCCTCTCCGCCTGCCTCTCTGACTGCCTCTCTGACTGCCTCTCTGTCTGCCTCTCTGACTGCCTCTCTGACTTGTCCTCCTCCAATGTCTGTATGATTGTTTCAGGTCACGAAAGCTGCCTCTCTAAAGCCTTTTCACACTGCAGGCCTTAATGCTGAAATCAGTTTGGTTTTTCAAATCCGTTTTGGAAAACTGACTGTCCAAACAGCAAGTTACAAGTGATCAAATGGGATGTGTGTGTGTTCAGACAGCAGTCATTTGCTGACATGGCTACGCTAGTTGTCATGGTAATGGCGGGTGTGTGTAGAGTGGTGTTGGCTGATTGGTGGTGGTACTTCCTTTCACTCAGAAGTTGTTATGTAGCAAGCTAAGGTGACAACAATGCCTGCCATGGACGTTTCCCAGTTTCTTTGCATGTTCAAAATCATAGTGGAAGAACACTTTTAAAGCCTCAAATTATATTTTTATTTATTTAACTAGGCAAGTCAGTTAAGAACAAATTCTTATTTACAATGACGACCTACCAAAAGACAAAAGGTTTCCTGCAGGGACGGGGGCTGGGATTAAAAATACTAATAAATATAAATAAAAATATAGGACAAAACACACATCATGACAAGACAACACAGCATGGTAGCAACACAACATGACAACAACATGGTATCAACACAACATGACAACAACATGGTAGCAACACAACATGACAACAACATGGTAGCAACACAACATGGTAGCAGCACAACATGACAACAACATGGTAGCAACACAACATGGTAGCAGCACAACATGACAACAACATGGTAGCAACACAACATGGTAGCAGCACAACATGGTAGCAACACAACATGGAAGCAGCACAACATGACAACAACATGGTAGCAACACAACATGGTAGCAGCACAACATGGTAGAAGCACAACATGGTAGCAACACAACATGACAACAACATGGTAGCAACACAACATGGTAGCAGCACAACATGACAACAACATGGTAGCAACACAACATGGTAGCAGCACAACATGGTAGCAACACAACATGACAACAACATGGTAGCAACACAACATGGTACGCCAAACCCACTGGTTCCAGGTCATCTATAAGTCTTTATTAGGTAAATCCCCGCCCTATCACAGCTCGCTGGTCACCATAGCAACACCCTCCCGTAGCATGCACTCCAGCAGGTATATCTCACTGGTCACCCCCAAAGCCAACACCTCCTTTGGCCGCCATTCCTTCCAGTTCTCTGCTGCCAATGACTGGAACGAATTGCAAAAATCATTGAAGCTAGAGGTTCCTATCTCCCTCAATAACTTTAAGCATCAGCTGTCAAAGCTGCTTATCAATCACTGCACCTGTATATAGCCCTTCTGTAAATAGCCCACCCCACTACCTCATCCCCATATTTATTTTTGTTTATTTTCACTAATCTTGCACTCCAGTATCTCTATTTGCACATCCTTCATTCCTAATTTATTTCACCACTATGGTCTATTTATTGTCCTACCTTCCTAACCTTACTGCATTTTGCACTACATTTTGCACTCTGTATATAGATTTTCTATTGTGTTTTTGACTGTTTGTTTACTGTGTAACTCTGTGTTGTTTTTGTCGCACTGCTTTGCTTTGTCTTGGCCAGGTCACAGTTGCAAATGAGAACTTGTTCTCAACTGACCTACCTGGTTAAATAAAGGTGAAAAAAAAATAAAAAAAAATGGTAGCAACACAACATGGTAGCAGCACAACATGGTAGCAACATAACATGACAACAACATGGTAGCAACACAACATGGTAGCAACACAAAACATGGTACAAACATTATTGGGCACAGACAACAGCACAAAGGGCAAGAAGGTAGAGATGACAATACATCACACAAAGCAGCCACAACTGTCAGTAAGAGTCCATGATTGAGTCTTTGAATGAAGAGATTGAGATAAAACTGTCCAGTTTGAGTGTTTGTTGCAGCTCGTTCCAGTCGCTAGCTGCAGAGAACTGAAAAGACGAGCAATAAGATGATCGGCTATAACCCTCCCCAAACTGGACAGGGCCCAGTGACTGTATGATAGTGTTAGGGATAGGGTCAGTCAGACAGTTAGACAGTCAATTTTCCCTTTTCATAACCCACCTCTACAGGGCAGCAGCTGCCATGCTAGGAGCATGAGGGAGCACAAGAAGGGTTGATAAGGCAGTGATTACTCACTGGTGATTAGTGATCTGAGAAGCTGATTGAGGGAAGCCTCCTGACCGAGCAGGGTTAATATTTGAATCATTTTTTTATAATGTTTTCTTTTGTACAGGATCAGACCTACCTGTTGTATAATACATATTTCTGTTAGGGAACGCCTACTTTTTGAAGTGCGCGTGTGAAATAACTCAATTCGCCCTTGCACTCCTAAAGAACGCCATTTTGGAAACAGAAAACTATTGAGATAAAATGTGTAATCGATGAGAAAATGTGCAGAATGTCGGACAAAATACATCTCAGGCCATCCTCTCCCACTGCCATCAACTGGGCTTCCTCTCAGCACCAAATTTGGTAGTGAGTGGAAACGCCAACCGGATGCCTCACATTTATACATCTGGTGAAATATCTGGCTCTGTTGTAGTATCTAGACATGTCCACCAGGGAGCAGCAGAGGCTATTCATTTGCTCACTCCTGTCATGTGAGCAGAAGTTAACGACTGTAATCAGTATGGTGAGGAGAAGCTACAGAAGCAGTTGATTCTCACTCATACTGTGATTCAGAGATAGGGACAGCTGGCAAGTGACAACAAAAGTGACTCTGTATTTGTGATACTGAGATTCCTTTGGTTTATCAGATTAGAGGGGTTTAAAGTGAAGACTTTAAGAAGGTTTAACTGTATGTTTAACTCTGGTTTATGTCCATGTATCTCCAACCTCTGTGTGTGTCCATGTGTTTCCAACCTCTGTGTGTGTCCATGTATCTCCAACCTCTGTGTGTGTCCATGTGTCCACACACACACACACACACACACCCTAAAGTTACAGGTACTGCCAGCCCTCCTTACTGGAATTCCTATGGTTTGTCAGAGCGTCAATTAATTAAAAGTGAAGACTTTATGAATGCTTGACTGTAGGTCTTGACCTCACCTCTGACCTCTCCTCAGTACAGGCTGCAGGCTTCTTTATAATGCTTTAGTCTGTTCAGGTAGTTTGGCTTGAGTTTCAGGTGCTGCTAGCCACTCATCAGACCAGATTGGGGAGCCACCTTGGCCTGTTTACGTTCTGGTCTTCTGAGCCACCTGGACCTGTTTAAGTTTCTGGTCTTCTGAGCCACCTGGACCTGTTTACGTTCTGGTCTTCTGAGCCACCTGGACCTGTTTACGTTCTGGTCTTCTGAGCCACCTGGACCTGTTTACGTTCTGGTCTTCTAGGCTCTGAGAATGCTTGAGTCTGATCACTCTGACTGACTATAGCTGTTGACAAACTTCATTTATAGAGAACATTTCTTCCAACAAAGGTGCTTAACAAATCAAATCAGAAAGATAGAACACCACAAAGCATCTCAGAGTGCTGATCTAGGATGAATTTGGCTTTTCAGATCATAATGGATAAGATTCTATGGACTGGTGAGGTCCTGATCCTAGATCAGCACTCCTACTCTGATTCTATGGACAGGTGGGGTCCTGATCCTAGATCAGCACTCCTACTCTGATTCTATGGACAGGTGGGGTCCTGATCCTAGATCAGCACTCCTACTCTGATTCTATGGACAGGTGGGGTCCTGATCCTAGATCAGCACTCCTACTCTGATTCTATGGACAGGTGGGGTCCTGATCCTAGATCAGCACTCCTACTCTGATTCTATGGACAGGTGGGGTCCTGATCCTAGATCAGCACTCCTACTCTGATTCTATGGACAGGTGGGGTCCTGATCCTAGATCAGCACTCCTACTCTGATTCAATGGACAGGTGAGGTCCTGATCCTAGATCATCACTCCTACTCTCATTCTATGGACAGGTGAGGTCCTGATCCTAGATCAGCACTCCTACTCTGAGATGCTTTGTGGATATGGGCCCTGATCTTCTGACCTCTCCAAGATACATTTGATCTGTTTACTCTCTCTGACTCCAGCCGTGTGAACAGACTGACTTCACAAGCTGACTGAGTTTCTTTAGGGCTGTCAAACCTCAGGCTGGACAGAAAACACCTCCCATCCAGTGAGAACAAGACGTTCTAAAGACTTATCAACCAAAAATGCTAATTTTCAGTGCCTTTTCCATGCCTTTTCAACCAAAAAAGACTTTTTCAACGTATTTTGCTCATAGGGAAGGGGCCACAGTCGGACACTGGCTGTTTGAAGTGGTCAGACAGGTTAAAGGAGTGATTGCAAATGAATTGGTTACAGGTTTCAGAGTTCCAGCTGTGTGAGAGTAGAGGGAGGTACTGTAGTGAGGACAAGTGGAGGGTTACATAGTTTAACACAGGGTTTCCCCAAACTTGGTCCTCAGGACCCCAAGGGGTGCATGTTTTGGTTTTTGCCCTATCACTACACAGCTGATTCGTCTAATCAACTAATCATCAAGCTTTGATCATTTGAACCAGCTGTGAAGTGAAAAACCAAGACGTGCAGCCCTTGGTTTGGGAAACGCTGGTTTAACATTACTGATGACTTCAGATATGTGAGTGATGTGACAACGGAACTGTGTGTGCCTGCATGCATGAATGTGTGTCTGCGTCCGACCTTGCATATATGTGGGTGAGTACTGTATGCCTGTTTGCCTGCCTGCATACGAGTGTGCCTGTTTGTGTGTGTGTGTGTGTGTGTGTGCTTGCATTCCGGTGTGTGTGTGTGTGTGTGTGTGTGTGCTTGCATTCCGGTGTGTGTGTGTGTGTGTGTGTGTGCTTGCATTCCGGCGTGTGTGTGTGTGTGTGTGTGTGCTTGCATTCCGGCGTGTGTGTGTGTGTGTGTGCTTGCATTCCGGCGTGTGTGTGTGTGTGTGAGTGTGTGTGTGTGTGTGAGTGTGTCCTCCTCACCTCTACAGATCTGTACCAGTCCCACCACTATGATGAGTCCCAGGGCCAGCAGCTTCCCCACTGTGAACACATCCTGGATCCTGGTGGCCCAGCGTACGCTGGAACAGTTTACCCAGGTCAGGAACACTGGAACAGAGAGAGGGAGAGATGAGTACACTCTAACCCTAAATCACTGTTTAATATGAAGAGAGGCCCTCAGGGCAGGATAATATGAAGAGAGGCCCTCAGGGCAGGATAATATGAAGAGAGGCCCTCAGGGCAGGATAATATGAAGAGAGGCCCTCAGGGCAGGATAATATGAAGAGAGGCCCTCAGGGCAGGATAATATGAAGAGAGGCCCTCAGGGCAGGAGGAGGGACTTCTAGGAACATTTGAACCAACTTGTCTCTTGTTTCACCAGCATTGTAAAGGCCTCGTTATTTTGTTGCCTTGACAAAGTCATCTCTGAAGATTATTGTCTATTTCATAGTGATTTATTTACGTCTGTCCCTCATTTTAAGGTCAACCCTGTTATGTGAACTTAACTCTTGTTTTAATATGGTGAATCTATTCCTTTTAAAATATTGAACATCTAATAGTCAAATCATAGTGTAAAAGCAGGTGGGCTGGTTCTACTCTTTTTGGCCATTTTCTGGTGTTTTGTTGTGGAAAACTTAGCGGGTTGAACACAACACATCAACCCCCGTTACCCATAGATAACCCATAGACAACCCCCGTTACCCATAGATAAGCCATAGACAACCCCCGTTACCCATAGATAACCCATAGACAACCCCCGTTACCCATAGACAACCCATAGACAACCCCCTTTACCCATAGATAACCCATAGACAACCCCCGTTACCCATAGATAACCCATAGACAACCCCCGTTACCCATAGACAACCCCCGTTACCCATAGATAACCCATAGACAACCCCCGTTACCCATAGACAACCCATAGACAACCCCCGTTACCCATAGATAACCCATAGACAACCCCCGTTACCCATAGATAACCCATAGACAACCCCCGTTACCCATAGATAACCCATAGACAACCCCCGTTACCCATAGATAACCCATAGACAACCCCCGTTACCCATAGATAACCCCCGTTACCCATAGATAACCCATAGACAACCCCCGTTACCATAGATAACCCATAGATAACCCCCGTTACCCATAGATAACCCATAGACAACCCCCGTTACCCATAGATAACCCATAGACAACCCCCGTTACCCATAGACAACCCCCTTTACCCATAGATAACCCATAGACAACCCCCGTTACCCATAGATAACCCATAGACAACCCCCGTTACCCATAGACAACCCCTGTTACCCATAGATAACCCATAGACAACCCCCGTTACCCATAGACAACCCATAGACAACCCCCGTTACCCATAGATAACCCATAGACAACCCCCGTTACCCATAGATAACCCATAGACAACCCCCGTTACCCATAGATAACCCATAGACAACCCCCGTTACCCATAGATAACCCATAGACAACCCCCGTTACCCATAGATAACCCCCGTTACCCATAGATAACCCATAGACAACCCCCGTTACCCATAGATAACCCATAGATAACCCCCGTTACCCATAGATAACCCATAGACAACCCCCGTTACCCATAGATAACCCATAGACAACCCCCGTTACCCATAGATAACCCATAGACAACCCCCGTTACCCATAGATAACCCATAGATAGACAGGCTAGAAATGTTTGAACAATAAAAAAAATGGTGTGAAAATTGCATTAATTTATTTGGCTCTCCCTGTTGCACACAACAAGCTTCCATTCCCCCTGGTCAACCCTGTTACAGTCAACCCTGTTACAGTCGACCCTGTTACAGTCAACCCTGTTACAGTCGACCCTGTTACAGTCAACCCTGTTACAGTCAACCCTGTTACAGTCAACCCTGTTACAGTCAACCCTGTTACAGTCAACCCTGATACTTTATTTGGCATTTAATCGGCACTTACTATAGCCTTGAGATAGGAAAGTTGAACATGTGCTCTTTCTGACAGAAAGTTACAAGTCGGTGAACACCAGGGGTGAAAGTAAGGCTATCTGGTCAAAATAAATAGTGGGGGTACACCGTACCGATAAAACAGGAGCCATCACAATAATTACAACAACATGTCAAGACAACTATAGGCTATTAAACCACTTTATCATTACCGCATGTCAGAGGCATGACAAATAAGAGAATGGACTGGAAAACTGGTGGTACAGCCTACGCTCCAAAATGCCATGTGGTTCAACGAGAACACACATTCTTTGCCAAACCAGAGATGAGTGGACGACACAGAGAAGCGAGCGGACAGCAGTGGACGACACAGAGAAGCGAGCGGACAGCAGTGGACGACACAGAGAAGCGAGCGGACAGCAGTGGACGACACAGAGAAGCGAGCGGACAGCAGTGGACGACACAGAGAAGCGAGCGGACAGCAGTGGACGACACAGAGAAGTGAGCGGACAGCAGTGGACAACACAGAGAAGCGAGCGGACAGCAGTGGACGACACAGAGAAGAGAGCGGACAGCAGTGCACGACACAGAGAAGCGAGCGGACAGCAGTGGACGACACAGAGAAGCGAGCGGACAGCAGTGCACGACACAGAGAAGCGAGCGGACAGCAGTGGACGACACAGAGAAGCGAGCAGACAGCAGTGGACGACACAGAGAAGCGAGCGGACAGCAGTGGACGACACAGAGAAGCGAGCGGACAGCAGTGGACGACACAGAGAAACGAGCAGACTCAGTGGACGACACAGAGAAGCGAGCGGACAGCAGTCGACGACACAGAGAAACGAGCGGACACAGTGAACGACACAGAGAAGCGAGCGGACACAGTGGACGACACAGAGAAGCGAGCGGACAGCAGTGGACGACACAGAGAAGCGAGCGGACAGCAGTGGACGACACAGAGAAGCGAGCGGACACAGTGGACGACACAGAGAAGCGAGCGGACAGCAGTGGACGACACAGAGAAACGAGCAGACTCAGTGGACGACACAGAGAAGCGAGCGGACAGCAGTCGACGACACAGAGAAACGAGCGGACACAGTGAACGACACAGAGAAGCGAGCGGACACAGTCGACGACACAGAGAAACGAGCGGACACAGTGAACGACACAGAGAAGCGAGCGGACAGCAGTGGACGACACAGAGAAGCGAGCTGACAGCAGTGAACGCATACATTCTGGCCTAATGACAATCACAAAAAGTCATTACACTTTTAGGTGTTTTGTGTAACAGAGGTTTCATTGACAATGAAATGAAAACATCATTTCTGGTTGTGTTTAAGCGACAATAAAAGATAATACATTTGAAAAGTTAAATGACAAATCTTTGTCAAGTAATACATTCCTGGGTGTGTGCAAACTTACATGTTTTATTACCATAGAGTTTTTGTATGTTCTGTATAGTTATGTACTTGAAAACCAATTCGGCACATTTGGGAAAACTGCTGGCAGACTTGAATTGAAAAAAGGGTCCGATCCTTAAATTAATAGGAATTCTCAATGTAATTCTAAGGCTCAAAATACATTAATTATACTTTTCACTTCTCTTTTTTTTTTTTTATATACCAAGTTACACTTATCTACTGTACCCCTAGTCCTCACTAGTCTAGTAGACTCCTATAGACACTACTGTACCTCTAGTCCTCACTAGTCTAGTAGACTCCTATAGACACCTCAATCTGACTATGACAGTTAAAAACCTGTTTTAAAATGACTGTACATGCTCTCTCTCTCTCTCTCTCTCTCTCTCTCTCTCTCTCTCTCTCTCTCTCTCTCTCTCTCTCTCTCGCAGTTGGTCTGGAACATCACAAGTGGAATCACATGTTCCATTGCAGAGAGGGAGGGAGGGAGGGGGATGCATCACATTGTGGCTAATCATAACAGCATGGCTGGGCTGGCAGAGGGCCCGGCTGGTGTCGTGTGTCTCGTATCCCTCCACAGAATGAAATGACAGTCAGATGGAACACCTACAGTAATAATCACCAGAAGACACACATTCAACTGAACTGAAACAGAGGAGACTTGGCCTAATATTGAATCAGTTGTGTTTATGTAGGTGTAAGCTGGCCTTCACTTCTCAGAACAAGAATAGACTGACGGTAGTGTAGGTGTGGGCTGGCCTTCACTTCTCAGAACAAGAATAGACTGACGGTAGTGTAGGTGTGGGCTGGCCTTCACTTCTCAGAACAAGAATAGACTGACGGTAGTGTAGGTGTGGGCTGGCCTTCACTTCTCAGAACAAGAATAGACTGACGGTAGTGTAGGTGTGGGCTGGCCTACGTATTAGTGGGTGAAGTTGCCCCAAGACGCATTTTCCCCACTAATGGTGAAGGTTACGGTTGGGGAAGGGGCTAGAGGAGGCAGGAGAGGGGCTAGAGGAGGCAAGAGGAGGCAGGAGAGGGTATAGGGGAGGGCAGGAGAGGGGCTAGAGGAGGCAGGAGAGGGTATAGGGCAGGAGAGGGGCTAGAGGAGGCAGGAGAGGGTATAGGGCAGGAGAGGGGCTAGAGGAGGCAGGAGGAGGCAGGAGAGGGTATAGGGGAGGGCAGGAGAGGGGCTAGAGGAGGCAGGAGAGGGTATAGGGGAGGGCAGGAGAGGGTATAGAGAAGGCAGGAGAGGGTATAGGAGAGGCAGGAGAGGGTATAGAGGAGGCAGGAGAGGGTATAGAGGAGGCAGGAGAGGGTATAGAGGAGGCAGGAGAGGGTATAGAGGAGGCAGGAGGAGGCCAGAGAGGGTATAGAGGAGGCAGCAGGAGGCAGGAGAGGGTATAGGGGAGGCAGGAGAGGGTATAGAGGAGGCAGGAGGAGGCAGGAGAGGGTATAGGGGGCAGGAGAGGGTCTAGAGGAGGCAGGAGAGGGCTAGAGGAGGCAGGAGAGGGTATAGGGGGGCAGGAGAGGGTATAGGGGGCAGGAGAGGGTATGGGGGGGCAGGAGAGGGTATAGAGGAGGCAGGAGAGGGTATAGGGGGTTAGGAGAGGGTATAGGGGGGGCAGGAGAGGGTATAGGGGGGCAGGAGGAGGCAGGAGAGGGTATAGGGGGGGCAGGAGAGGGTATAGAGGAGGCAGGAGAGGGTATAGGGGGTGCAGGAGAGGGTATAGGGGGGCAGGAGAGGTTATAGGGGGGGCAGGAGAGGGTATAGGGGGGCAGGAGAGGGTATAGGGGGGCAGGAGAGGGTATAGAGGGGCAGGAGGAGGCAGGAGAGGGTATAGGGGGGGCAGGAGAGGGTATAGGGGGGCAGGAGAGGGTATAGGGGGCAAGAGAGGGTATAGGGTGGCAGGAGGAGGCAGGAGAGGGTATAGGGGGGCAGGAGAGGTATAGGGGGGCAGGAGAGGGTATAGGGGGCAGGAGGAGGCAGGAGAGGGTATAGGGGGCAGGAGAGGGTATAGGGGGGCAGGAGAGGGTATAGGGGGCAGGAGAGGGTATAGGGAGGGCAGGAGAGGGTATAGGGGGCATGAGAGGGTATAGGTGGGGCAGGAGAAGGTATAGGGGGGCAGGGGAGGGTATAGGGGGGCAGGGGAGGGTATAGGGGGCAGGAGAGGGTATAGGAGGGGCAGGAGAGGGTATAGGGGGGCAGGAGGAGGCAGGAGAGGGTATAGGGGGATAGGAGGAAGTAGGAGAGGGGGGCAGGAGGGGTCAGGAAGAGGGCAGAAGAGGGGGAGAGGGGAGGACAGGAGGAGGGCAGGAGAGGGTATAGGGGGCAGGAGAGGGTATAGAGGAGGCAGGAGAGGGTATGGGGGGGCAGGAGAGGGTATAGAGGAGGCAGGAGAGGGTATAGGGGGGGGCAGGAGAGGGTATAGGGGGGCAGGAGAGGGTATAGGGGGCAGGAGGAGGCAGGATAGGGTATAGGGGGGCAGGAGAGGGTATAGGGTGGGCAGGAGAGGGTATAGAGGAGGCAGGAGAGGGTATGGGGGGGCAGGAGAGGGTATAGAGGAGGCAGGAGAGGGTATAGGGGGGCAGGAGAGGGTATAGGGGGCAGGAGGAGGCAGGAGAGGGTATAGGGGGGCAGGAGAGGGTATAGGGTGGGCAGGAGAGGGTATAGAGGAGGCAGGAGAGGGTATAGGGGGTTAGGAGAGTGTATAGGGGGGCAGGAGAGGGTATAGGGTGGGCGGGAGAGGGTATAGAGGAGGCAGGAGAGGGTATAGGGGGTTAGGAGAGGGTATAGGGGGGCAGGAGAGGGTATGGGGTGCAGGAGAGGTTATAGGGGGTGCAGGAGAGGGTATAGGGGGGCAGGAGAGGTTATAGGGGGGGCAGGAGAGGGTATAGGGGGGCAGGAGAGGGTATAGGTGGGCAGGAGAGGGTATAGGGGGGCAGGAGGAGGCAGGAGAGGGTATAGGGGGGCAGGAGAGAGTATAGGGGGACAGGAGAGGGTATAGGGGGGCAGGAGAGGGTATAGGGGGCAGGAGAGGGTATAGGGGGGCAGGAGGAGGCAGGAGAGGGTATAGGGGGGCAGGAGAGGGTATAGGGGGGCAGGAGAGGGTATAGGGGGGCAGGAGAGGGTATAGGGGGGCAGGAGAGGGTATAGGGGGGCAGGAGGAGGCAGGAGAGGGTATAGGGGGGCAGGAGAGAGTATAGGGGGACAGGAGAGGGTATAGGGGGGCAGGAGAGGGTATAGGGGGCAGGAGAGGGTATAGGGGGGCAGGAGAGGGTATAGGGGGCAGGAGAGGATATAGGAGGGCATGAGGAGGCAGGAGAGGGTATAGGGGGGGGGGGGCAGGAGAGGGTATAGGGGGCAGGAGGAGGCAGGAGAGGGTATAGGGGGGGCAGGAGGAGGCAGGAGAGGGTATAGGGGGCAGGATAGGGTATAGGGGGGCAGGAGAGGGTATAGGGGGCATGAGAGGGTATAGGGGGGGCAGGAGAGGGTATAGGGGGGGCAGGGGCGGGTATAGGGGGCAGGAGAGGGTATAGGGGGGGCAGGAGAGGGTATAGGGGGGCAGGAGGAAGTAGGAGAGGGGGGCATTAGGGGTCAGGAAGAGGGCAGAAGAGGGGGAGAGGGGAGGACAGGAGGAGGGCAGGAGAGGGGTAGAGGGGGGTAGTGGAGGACAGGAGAGGGGTAGAGGGGGGTAGTGGGCGGCAGGACAGGGTAGAGGGGTAGAGGGGTGCAGGCGGTTTGGGACAGGCACCCCTCCCTCTACTTCATACACCACTGGGTAGAAGTGCCAGCTCCCCAAAGAGGGGCTGTCAGACCCCCTAACCCCCTAAAACAAACTGCTTCCTCCCCAAAGAGGGGCTGTCAGAGCCCCTACCCCCCAAAACAAACTGCTTCCGATGCAGACAAATAAAACCCAATCTGGTGGCACCCAGAAATGGCACCGTATTCCCTATATAGTGTACTACGGTCAAAAGTAGAGCACTATATAGGGAATAGGGTGCCAGTTGGTAAAACCCAGGCCTTTAGGAAGGGGCTCTCTCTCTGTGTGCCACCGGATTGTTGGCACGTTGCTCCGGTGGTCCGGTGTCACAGAGCAGTGTGGTCCCATAAACGTTGTGGCACTGGGAAAGGGCAGCCCATCAGACTGGGGAAGTGTAAAGATTGATTCCATTCCCTGTGACTTTGTGACCCACGCCTGTGATGACCTGGCCAAGACACGAAAGCTACATGTCAAGATATAGTATATTATCTCAGTGACACAGAAGTCCTGAAGAGTTGAGACATAGAGGCATGGTAGTTAGAACCAGTGAGGACTGAGGAGTTGTAGAAGCAGTTAACGAGCTCAGGCTCCTCCCACCCATTTAACTAACTCCTCGAGGGAGAGAGTCTTCACCTACTGTAACCCCAGGCCTCACTAGTCTAGTAGACTCCTATAGACACCTCAATCTGACTATGACAGTTAAAAACCTGTTTTAAAATGACTGTACATGCTCTCTCTCTCTCTCTCTCTCTCTCTCTCTCTCTCTCTCTCTCTCTCTCTCTCTCTCTCTCTCTCTCTCTCTCTCTCTCTCTCTCTCTCTCTCTCTCTCTCTTTCTCTCTCTCTCTCTCTCTCTCTCTCTCCTAATTTTGCATCAGACTCAGTGTGTATTTCTATATGAATTAATGTAGTGAACAGAGCCTCTGGGCTAATAGAACCTCTGGGCTAATAGAACCTCTGGGCTAATAGAACCTCTGGGCTAATAGAACCTCTGGGCTAATAGAACCTCTGGGCTATTAGAACCTCTGGGCTAATAGAACCTCTGGGCTAATAGAACCTCTGGGCTAATAGAACCTCTGGGCTAATAGAACCTCTGGGCTAATAGAACCTCTGGGCTAATAGAACCTCTGGGCTATTAGAACCTCTGGGCTAATAGAACCTCTGGGCTAATAGAACCTCTGGGCTAATAGAACCTCTGGCCTAAGACTAGCAGTGTGGAGGCAGACTGGACTGCTCTAGCTATTTCTGGACCACTCCTGGACCGCTGCTGGTCCTTAGAGAGAGTATGATGTCTGTGGAATGCAGGGTGCTGTTCAGACCTAGTTCAAAGGTCAAATAATACTGTGACATATCAATTTAAATAGCCAATAGGATCTTGACCGTCCCTCCGTGGTTGGTTAGTAGGGTGGTCCCGCCCACTTTCTCCTGCCTGTCACCCAGTGACAGGGGTGTCACAGCAACTGTCACGGCAACCGTGGAAACAATACACAATGGCCTTGAGGACGTCCTACTATTAGCGGTGGAGTCAAAGGCTGGTACCATTACGTAGTCTGACACACTCACACACCACCTGACACACACACTCACACACACACCGCCTGACACACACACTCACACACACACCGCCTTACACACACACTCACACACACACAGCCTGACACACACACTCACACACACAGAGAGAATAGTCTATGACTAGGGTGACTGGAGTCTACGACATGTTGCCGTGTTGTAACAGAGAGAACAGTCTATGACTAGGGTGACTGGAGTCTACGACATGTTGCCGTGTTGTAACAGAGAGAATAGTCTATGACTAGGGTGACTGAAGTCTACGACATGTTGCCGTGTTGTAACAGAGAGAACAGTCTATGACTAAGGTGACTGGAGTCTACGACATGTTGCCGTGTTGTAACAGAGAGAACAGTCTATGACTAGGGTGACTGGAGTCTATGACATGTTTTTGGCAATTTCTCGCATGGAATAGCCTTCATTTCTCAGAACAAGAATAGACTGACGAGTTTCAGAAGAAAGTTATTTGTTTCTGGCCATTTTGAGCCTGTAATCGAACCCACAAATGCTGATGCTCCAGATACTCAACTAGTCTAAAGGCCAGATTTATTGCTTCTTTAATCAGCACAACAGTTTTCAGCTGTGCTAACATAATTGCAAAAAGGTTTTCTAATGATCAATTAGCCTTTTAAAATGATAAACTTGGATTAGCTAACACAACATGCCATTGCAACACAGTGATGGTTGCTGATAATGGGCCTCTGTATGTCTATGTAGTCATTATTGTAATGCACTTCTACTAAATAGTCATTATTATACTGTACTACTACTAAATAGTCATTATTATACTGCACTTCTACTAAATAGTCATTATTATACTGTACTACTACTAAATAGTCATTATTATACTGTACTACTACTAAATAGTCATTATTATACTGTACTAATACTAAATAGTCATTATTATACTGTACTACTACTAAATAGTCATTATTATACTGTACTTCTACTAAATAGTCATTATTATACTGTACTAATACTAAATAGTCATTATTATACTGTACAACTACTAAATAGTCATTATTATACTGTACTACTACTAAATAGTCATTATTATACTGCACTTCTACTAAATAGTCATTATTATACTGTACTACTACTAAATAGTCATTATTATACTGTACTACTACTAAATAGTCATTATTATACTGTACTAATACTAAATAGTCATTATTATACTGTACTACTACTAAATAGTCATTATTATACTGTACTTCTACTAAATAGTCATTATTATACTGTACTAATACTAAATAGTCATTATTATACTGTACAACTACTAAATAGTTATTATTATACTGTACTACTACTAAATAGTCATTATTATACTGTACTACTACTAAATAGTCATTATTATACTGTACTACTACTAAATAGTCATTATTATACTGTACTACTACTAAATAGTCATTATTATACTGTACAACTACTAAATAGTCATTATTATACTGTACTACTACTAAATAGTCATTATTATACTGTACTACTACTAAATAGTCATTATTATACTGTACTACTACTAAATAGTCATTATTATACTGTACCACTACTAAATAGTCATTATTAAACTGTACTAATACTAAATAGTCATTATTATACTGTACCACTACTAAATAGTCATTATTATACTGTACTGCTACTAAATAGTCATTATTATACTGTACAGCTACTAAATAGTCATTATTATACTGTACAGCTACTAAATAGTCATTATTATACTGTACCGCTACTAAATAGTCATTATTATACTGTACTACTACTAAATAGTCATTATTATACTGTACCGCTACTAAATAGTCATTATTATACTGTACTACTACTAAATAGTCATTATTATACTGTACCACTACTAAATAGTCATTATTATACTGTACTACTACTAAATAGTCATTATTGTACTGTACCACTACTAAATAGTCATTATTATACTGTACCACTACTAAATAGTCATTATTATACTGTACTACTACTAAATAGTCATTATTATACTGTACCACTACTAAATAGTCATTATTATACTGTACCACTACTAAATAGTCATTATTATACTGTACTACTACTAAATAGTCATTATTATACTGTACAACTACTAAATAGTCATTATTATACTGTACTACTACTAAATAGTCATTATTATACTGTACTACTACTAAATAGTCATTATTATACTGTACAACTACTAAATAGTTATTATTATACTGTACTACTACTAAATAGTCATTATTATACTGTACTACTACTAAATAGTCATTATTATACTGTACTACTACTAAATAGTCATTATTATACTGTACTACTACTATTTAGTCATCATTATACTGGACTTACATATGCAGATGGTGGAGAGAAGCCTGGTGGCCAAGTATGGCGGAACACAGTTCTGGAAGGCCGGCTGCAGTACATAGTTGGAGAAGGTGAGAGCTATGACAGCAAGGGTGGTGGGGTACATGATGAGAACCGCACTCCATAGAAGCAGGAATCTATAGAGAGACAACATGTAGAATATATCATGTTACACTATACTGTATATACCTTATACTGTATGTAGACAGCCAGGTTGACTGTCAAAATATGCATAGACTGTACACTGGCAGCTGTGGAGAGTGCATGGCAGACTGAAAGACCTATTTGACCTTTTCATGAACTCCGGGAGTCTCCTGTCTCGGAGACATAAGGGACATCTTTGTGGACTCAGAGTCTCTGACCTTCAGACATAAGGGACATCTTTGTGGACTCAGAGTCTCTGACCTCCAGACATAAGGGACATCTTTGTGGACTCAGAGTCTCTGACCTCCAGACATAAGGGACATCTTTGTGGACTCAGACTCTCACTTGAAATGAGTGTCATGGGACTATAAATACAATTTATATCTAATCCACTTTCACATTAAACAGAGCATAATTACTGGTACATATGTAGAGGAAGGAGGAAGGAGCAGGTTCTGTGGCCGTACTCATACAGTGTCAGAGTACTGATCTAAGATCAGTGTTTTATATCATAATGAGTAAGATTACATGGCGGTACTCATACAGAGTGTCAGAGTACTGATCTAAGATCAGTGTTTTATATCATAATGAGTAAGATTACATGGCGGTACTCATACAGAGTGTCAGAGTACTGATCTAAGATCAGATTACATGAAGGGTTTAATTACAAAATGCAATAAACTAAAATTTGTCCATTTGCATTTTTCCATCTGAAATGAATGATCACCTTTCTGTCTGTTATCAAACTTTCTAAATATTTACTTTAGATGTGCTTTAGAGTGTGTTTTTTTTGCAAAACATGTTAAATCATGTGTTTAGAGAGTTGGGAGACGGAGGTTTCTGCATTATGATGCATTTAATAACGTTCTATGGCAGCCATGTTAGCTCCCGTTAACAGAATGAGAGTCTTGATGCATTTAATAAATGTCTGATTAGAAAACACACATTGTATACAGTACATTCGGAAAGTGTTCAGACCCTTGACTTTTTCCATATTTTGTTACATTACAGAATTATTCTAAAATTGATTTTTTTAAATCTACACACAATACCCCATAATAACAAAGCAAAAACAATTTTTTATACATGTTTGCAGCTATTTTCAGGTTTCTCCAGAGATGTTCGATCAGGTTCAAGTGCGGGCTCTGGCTGGGCCACTCAAGGATATTCAGAGGCGCGAAGCCAGTCCTGCGATGTCTTGGCTGTGTGCTTAGGGTCGTTGTTCTGTTGGAAGGTGAACCTTCACCCCAGTCCTAAGCAGGTTTTCATCAAGGATCTCTCTGTACTTTGCTCCGTTCATCTTTCCCTCGATCCTGACTAGTCTCCCAGTCCCTGCTGCTGAAAAACATCCCCACAGCATGATGTTGCCACCACCATGCTTCACCGTAAGGATGGTGATAGGTTTCTTCCAGATGTGATGCTTGGAATTCTGGCCAAAGAGTTCAGTCTTGGTTTCATCAGACCAGAGAATCTTGTTTTTCATGGTCTGAGAGTCCTTTAGGTGCCTTTTGACAAACTCCAAGAGGGCTGCCATGTGCCTTTTACTGAGGAGTGGCTTCTGTCTGGCCATAGATAGATAGATAGATAGATAGATAGATAGATAGATAGATAGATAGATAGATAGATAGATAGATAGATAGATAGATAGATAGATAGATAGATAGATAGATAGATAGATAGATAGATAGATAGATAGATAGATAGATAGATAGATAGATAGATAGATAGATAGATAGATAGATAGATAGATAGATAGATAGATAGATAGATAGATAGATAGATAGATAGATAGATAGATAGATAGATAGATAAGAATAGATAAGAACACTATACATTGGTGGATGTTGGATGGTTAACTATACTATACAGGTCGATGGCAGAGAAATATTTAAATAGCTAAAAGTGCGTATGATATGAGTGAGGGTAATAAATAGTTTACTTAATATACAGACTGGTAAAATGAAAAGGTAAGTTAATATTTTGCATGGTTAAATTAACTGTACAGGTAAATATACAGTTCTCTACCATAAAGGCCTGATTGGTGGAGTGCTGCAGAGATGGTTGTCCTTCTGGAAGGTTCTCCCATCTCCACAGAGGAACTCTGTCAGAGTGATCATCGGGTTCTTGGTCACCTCCCTGACCAAGGCCCTTCTTCCCCGATTGCTCAGTTTAGCTGGGTGGCCAGCTCTAGGAAGAGTCTTGGTGGGTCCAAACGTCTTCCATTTAAGAATGATGGCCACTGTGTTCTTGGGGACCTTCAATGCTGCAGAAATGTTTTGGTACCCTTCCCCAGATCTGTGACTCGATGCAATCCTGTATCGGAGCTCTTGCTTTGGCCTCATGGCTTGGTTAATGCTCTGATATGCACTGTCAACTGTGGGACCTTATATACAGTCGTGGCCAAAGGTTTTGAGAATGACACAAGTATTGGTCTCCACAAAGTTTGCTGCCTCAGTGTTGATGATGGCAATTTGCATATACTCCAAAATGTCATGAAGAGTGATCAGATGAATTGCAATTAATTGCAAAGTCCCATGAAAATGAACTTAATCCCCAAAAAACATTTCCACTGCATTTCAGCCCTACCACAAAAGGACCAGCTGCCATCATGTCAGTGATTGTCTCGTTAACACAGGTGAGAGTGTTGACGAGACAAGGCTGGAGATCACTCTGTCATGCTGATTGAGTCAGAATAACAGACTGGAAGCTTTAAAAGGAGGGTGGTGCTTGAAATCATTGTTCTTCCTCTGTCAACCATGGTTACCTGCAAGGAAACACGTGACGTCATCATTGATTTGCACAAAAAGGGCTTCACAGGTGTGATGGCTTGGTTGTGGTAAGGCCTCTTACTCCCACCTAGGGGAGGAGAGAGGCACACAACCAAGTCATCACACCCTAACTAGGGAGATTATCATCCCCAATCAGAGACAGCTGTCTAGCGTTGTCTCTGATTGGGGATAGTATATAGGCTCCACACATTTCCACCTGTGTGTGGATCATTGTTCATTCGTTTGCCTGCACTGCCAGCAGCATTCCATGTAAGTCACTGTGTTTTGTTTGTAGCTTGTTATTTTGTTTTTCCACTCTCCTTGTTTATTATCGTGCTTCGTGAGAACATCTCCGTAATAAAAAGGATGACACTTCACCAGCGCTCCGTATATCGTCCCTTATATAATACGCACTGTGACAGAATGATCCACCACCCTGGGACGCAACGGGGGATTACTTTGGGAGACATCCTCCTCGGTATGGGGAAAATTACCGAGGAGGAACACTCCCATTATCGTGCGGTGGAGGAAGGCTGGGGTCCGGAGCAGCAGAGGCGCCGGAGACGGAGGACACGTCACCGGGCTAAAGTTGAGGACCAGCCTGGAGCCCAGAAAACCCCTCAAACTGATTTTGGGGGGGGCTATGGGGGTGGTCGGGGATCGAGGGAGAAGAGCCCCGACCACTGCACTCGTGGGGGTTCCAGGAGGAGCCCCTACAGCCGTGGGAGCAGGAGTACAGAGAGGAGTCGGAGGAAGACGACAGCGATGTGCTTCTGCTCCCTCACTCGTGGGGGTTCCCGGAGGAACCCTCACAGGATGGGGATTGGCGTTGGAGTAGGGACGACAGGCACAGTCGTGCTCCAGCGTCAGTTCCCAGTCCGGTGCCTCCAGCGCCGGTCCAGAGTCGGAGGAGGAGGAGGAGACCGACTCAGTGCACCAAACCATCGGTGCGCAACAATAGCCCGGTACGGCCCGCGCCTGCTCCGCGCACCAGCTCTATGGTGCGTTTGCCCAGCCCGGCGCGACCCGTGCCAGCTCAACGCACCGACCCAACGGTGCGTTTCCCCAGCCAGGTACAGCCCGTTCCAGCTACTCGCACCAGACCAGTGGTGCGTTCCCCCAGCCCGGTACGGTCTGTGCCTGCTCCTCGCACCCAACCTATGGTGCGTTTCCCCAGCCCGGCGCGACCCGTGCCAGCTTAACGCACCGACCCAATGGTGCGTTTCCCCAGCCAGGTACAGCCCGTTCCAGCTACTAGCACCAGACCAGTGGTGCGTTCCCCCAGCCCGGTACGGTCTGTGCCTGCTCCTCGCACCCAACCTATGGTGCGTTTCCCCAGCCCGGCGCGACCCGTGCCAGCTCAACGCACCGACCCAACGGTGCGTTTCCCCAGCCAGGTACAGCCCGTTCCAGCTACTCGCACCCAACCTATGGTGCGTGTCTCCAGCCCGGTGCGACCCGTGCCAGCTCCTCGCACCAGACCTATGGTGCGTGTCCCCAGTCCAGTACGCCCCGTGCCTACCCCTCGCACGGAGTCTACAACGACGGTCGACAGCACAGCTCTGTGGTTGGAGACCACCTCTGCGTCGGTGCCCAGGGTGGGCACGACGTTCAGTCCCGCTGTGGAGCAGGAGCTCCATAGCGTGTCGGTGCCCAGTCTGGGGCCGACAGCCAGCCCAACCACAGGGCTGGAAACCATCTCTGCGTCAGTGTCCAGGGTGGGCACGACGTTCAGCCCCGCTGTGGAGCAGGAGCTCCATAGCGCGTCGGTGCCCAGTCTGGGGCCGACAGCCAGCCCAACCAGAGGGCTGGAAACCATCTCTGCGTCGGTGCCCAGGGTGGGCACGACGTTCAGCCCCGCTGTGGAGCAGGAGCTCCATAGCGCGTCGGTGCCCAGTCTGGGGCCGACAGCCAGCCCAACCACAGGGCTGGAAACCATCTCTGCGTCGGTGCCCAGGGTGGGCACGACGTTCAGTCCCGCTGTGGAGCAGGAGCTCCATAGCGTGTCGGCGCCCAGTCTGGGGTCGACAGCCAGACCTGCGACAGGGCTGAAAACCACCTCTACGTCGGTGCCCAGGGTGGGCACGGCGTCCAGCCCGAGGACTCCGGTGAAGGCCAGCTGCCCGAGGCCTCCGGTGAAGGTCAGCTGCCCGAGGCCTCCGGTGAAGGTCAGCTGCCCGAGGTCTCCGGAGAAGGTCAGCTGCCCGAAGCCTGCGTTGAAGGTCAGCTGCCAGAGACCTCCGGAGAAGGTCAGCTGCCCGAGGCCTTTGGTGAAGGTCAGCTGCCCGAGGCCTTTGGTGAAGGTCAGCAGCCCGAGACCTCCGGAGAAGGTCAGCAGCCCGAGACCTCCGGAGAAGGTCAGCAGCCCGAGACCTCCGGTGACGGTCAGCAGCCCGAGGTCCCCGGGGACGGTCAGCAGCCCGAGGTCCCCGGTGACGGTCAGCAGCCCGAGGTCCCCGGTGACGGTCAGCAGCCCGAGGTCCCCGGTGACGGTCAGCAGCCCGAGGTCCCCGGTGACGGTCAGCAGCCCGAGGTCCCCGGTGACGGTCAGCAGCCCGAGGTCCCCGGTGACGGTCAGCAGCCCGAGGTCCCCGGTGACGGTCAGCAGCCCGAGGTCCCCGGTGACGGTCAGCAGCCCGAGGTCCCCGGTGACGGTCAGCAGCCCGAGGTCCCCGGCGAAGGTCAGCAGCCCGAGGTCCCCGGCGAAGGTCAGCAGCCCGAGGTCCCCGGCGAAGGTCAGCAGCCCGAGGTCCCCGGGGAGGGTCAGCAGCCCGAGACCTCCGGGGAAGGTGAGCAGCCCTGAACCTCCACCGGAGCCCCATCCGGGTCCGGCCGTCTGCGTCACTCTAGTGCTGGAGCAGTCCGCTCCACCGGTGCCCAGTCCGGGGCCGGTCGTCTGCGTCGCTCCAGTGCCGGAGCAGTCCGCTCCACCGGTGCCCAGTCCGGGGCCGGTCGTCTACGTCGCTCCAGTGCCGGAGCAGTCCGCTCCACCGGTGCCCAGTCCGGGGCCGGTCGTCTACGTCGCTCCAGTGACGGAGCAGTCCGCTCCACCGGTGCCCAGTCCGGGGCCGGTCGTATGCGTCGCTCCAGTGCCGGAGCAGTCCGCTCCACCGGTGCCCAGTCCGGGGCCGGTGGTCAGCCCCTCTCCAGGGTCGAGGGCTCCCACACCAGGGTCCAGACAGGACTTGGTAAATGGCGGGAGTACTGAGAGGGGAACCATCGCGCTGGGGTCCGGACTGGACCGGGCGTGCAACAGAGAGGTAGGAGAGAAGCTACTCTCAGAGCTTGCGCCACGCCCGGAACCAGAACCGGAGCCTCCACCAGCAACCATCTCAGTACCCCGCCATGTCCCCCCTAGTTATTTGGACATTTTTTTTTTTTTTTTTTCCTTTCAGGAGAGGGGGGATTTATTGTGCGATCGGGAGTCCGCACCTTGGGGGGGGGGGTACTGTGATGGCTTGGTTGTGGTAAGGCCTCTTACTCCCACCTAGGGGAGGAGAGAGGCACACAACCAAGTCATCACACCCTAACTAGGGAGATTATCATCCCCAATCAGAGACAGCTGTCTAGCGTTGTCTCTGATTGGGGATAGTATATAGGCTCCACACATTTCCACCTGTGTGTGGATCATTGTTCATTCGTTTGCCTGCACTGCCAGCAGCATTCCATGTAAGTCACTGTGTTTTGTTTGTAGCTTGTTATTTTGTTTTTCCACTCTCCTTGTTTATTATCGTGCTTCGTGAGAACATCTCCGTAATAAAAAGGATGACACTTCACCAGCGCTCCGTATATCGTCCCTTATATAATACGCACTGTGACAACAGGCAAGGATATTGCTGCTGGTAAGATTGCACCTAAATCAACCATTTATCGGATCATCAAGAACTTCAAGGAGAGAGGTTCAATTGTTGTGAAGAAGGCGTCAGCGCCCAAGAAAGTCCAGCAAGCGCCAGGATCGTCTCCTAAAGTTGATTCAGCTACAGGATCGGGGCACCACCAGTGCAGAGCTTGCTCAGGAATGGCAGCAGGCAGGTGTGAGTGCATCTGCACGCACAGTGAGGCAAAGACTTTTGGAGGATGGCCTGGTGTCAAGAAGGGCAGCAAAGAAGCTACTTCTCTGCAGGAAAAACATCAGGGACAGACTGATATTCTGCAAAAGGTACAGGGATTGGACTGCTGAGGACTGGGATAGAGTCATTTTCTCTGATGAATCCCCTTTCCGATTGTTTGGGCCATCCGGAAAACACCTTGTCCGGAGAAGACAAGGTGAGCGCTACCATCAGTCCTGTGTCATGCCAACAGTAAAGCATCCTCAGACCATTCATGTGTGGGGTTGCTTCTCAGCCAAGGGAGTGGGCTCACTCACAATTTTGCCTAAGAACACAGCCATGAATAAAGAAGGGTACCAACACATCCTCAGAGAGCAACTTCTCCCAACCATCCAAGAACAGTTTGGTGACGACCAATGCCTTTTCCACCATGATGGAGCACCTTGCCATAAGGCAAAAACTAAGTGGCTCCGGGAACAAAACATCGACATTTTGGGTCCATGGCCAGGAAACTCCCCAGACCTTAATCCCGTTGAGAACTTGTGGTCGATCCTCAAGAGGCGGGTGGACAAACAAAAACCCACAACTTCTGACAAACTCCAAGCATTGATTATGCAAGAATGGCCTGCCATCAGTCAGGATGTGGCCCAGAAGTTAATTGACAGCATGCCAGGGCGGATTGCAGAGGTCTTGAAAAATAAGGGTTATTGACTCTTTGCATAAACTGAATGTCATTGTCAATGAAAGCCTTTGACACTTATGGAATACTTGTAATTATACTTCAGTGTACCATAGTAACTACTGACATAAAGATCTAAGAACACTGAAGCAGCAAACTTTGTGGAGGCCAATACTTGTCATTCTCAAAACTTTTGGCCACGACTGTACTTCAGGAGAGCAAAATCTAGAGACTTCCTTAGATTCCGTGCACCAGCTGTTGTTTACAAATATACAGAGCCCCCCCTCCTCCTCGTCATACCTGAGTCTGTTGTTCTATCTAGCCGGTGCAGCGTATATCCCGCCAGCTGAATGTTGTCCATGTCGGCATTCAGCCAACGACTCGGTGAAACATAAGATATTACAGTTTTTGTAGGATATTCGTGATCGTATCTCGTCTAATTTATTGTCCAATGATTGTACGTTGGCTAGCATTACTGATGGTAAGGGCAGATATCCCACCGTTGGTGGATCTTTAGAAGGCACCCCGCTCTGAGTCCCCTATACCTGCGTCTCCTCCTCCTGCCAATGACAGGGATTTGGGTCTTGTCGGGTGTCTGAAGTACATCATATGTCAGTCTTTTCACTAGGCCCATTAATAATGTCAGTCTTTTCACTAGGCCCATTAATCATGTCAGTCTTTTCACTAGGCCCATTAATAATGTCAGTCTTTTCACTAGGCCCATTAATCATGTCAGTCTTTTCACTAGGCCCATTAATCATGTCAGTCTTTTCACTAGGCCCATTAATCATGTCAGTCTTTTCACTAGGCCCATTAATAATGTCAGTCTTTTCACTAGGCCCATTAATCATGTCAGTCTTTTCACTAGGCCCATTAATCATGTCAGTCTTTTCACTAGGCCCATTAATCATGTCAGTCTTTTCACTAGGCCCATTAATCATGTCAGTCTTTTCACTAGGCCCATTAATCATGTCAGTCTTTTCACTAGGCCCATTAATCATGTCTAAGCCCATTAATCATGTCTAGGCCCATTAATCATGTCTAAACCCATTAATCATGTCTAGGCCCATTAATCATGTCTAGGCCCATTAATCATGTCTAGGCCCATTAATCATGTCTAAGCCCATTAATCATGTCTAGGCCCATTAATCATGTCTAGGCCCATTAATCATGTCTAGGCCCATTAATCATGTCTAGGCCCATTAATCATGTCTAAGCCCATTAATCATGTCTAGGCCCATTAATCATGTCTAAGCCCATTAATCATGTCTAGGCCCATTAATCATGTCTAGGCCCATTAATCATGTCTAAGCCCATTAATCATGTCTAAGCCCATTAATCATGTCTAGGCCCATTAATCATGTATAGGCCCATTAATCATGTCTAGATGAAAAAATACATCTCTTTTACAATATGTGTTTTTAGTTTATTTACATTTACCAACATTTCTGAAAATGTATATATTGCATTTTGGAATGAAACTCCACTTCTACTCCCTAATCAGGTTTATGGACATAAAATAGACACGTACCCCACCAGGCCTCCGAATATCTCTGTGACGTAGGAATAGTCTCCGCCTGACTTGGGGATGGTGACCCCCAGCTCAGCGTAACACATGGAGCCCAGGGCGCAGATACCCCCTCCACACACCCATACGATGAGGGACAGGCCCACCGAACCAGCATGCTCCAAAACACCCTTAGGAGAGATGAAGATCCCTGAGCCAATGATGTTACCTGGGGAGTGGAGAACAAGAGAGAGAGATACGTTAGTATCAGGTATAGTAATTTCCTATGGTCTTCAACAACCTCCCAGTCCTGTCTCTTTCTTGTTATAGTGGGGGTGTTTATCAGAACAGAAATCTGTTTTCTGTTCTCTGTTTGATAAAAACTCCCTACTCATCACAGCTGTTTCAGATCTGGGCTACCACCACAGTGGACTGAACTGACCATGGAGCTCTGGTGTTGTTTTCCATGTGCAACTCTCTGTTCTGCAGGGGCAGTGAACTGGACTGTTACTACACTATGTAATCCTGGCTAACACTGAGAGGTACACTGAGGTATGTTACTACACTATGTAACCCTGGCTAACACTGAGAGGTACACTGAGGTCTGTTACTATACTATGTAACCCTGGCTAACACTGAGAGGTAGACTGAGGTCTGATACTACACAATGTAACCCTGGCTAACACTGAGAGGTAGACTGAGGTCTGATACTACACGATGTAACCCTGGCTAACACTGAGAGGTAGACTGAGGTATGTTACTACACTGAGGTCTGATACTACACTATGTAACCCTGGCTAACACTGAGAGGTACACTGAGGTCTGATACTACACTGTGTAACCCTGGCTAACACTGAGAGGTACACTGAGGTATGTTACTACACTATGTAACCCTGGCTAACACTGAGAGGTAGACTGAGGTATGTTACTACACTGAGGTCTGATACTACACGATGTAACCCTGGCTAACACTGAGAGGTAGACTGAGGTATGTTACTACACTGAGGTCTGATACTACACTATGTAACCCTGGCTAACACTGAGAGGTACACTGAGGTCTGATACTACACTATGTAACCCTGGCTAACACTGAGAGGTACACTGAGGTCTGATACTACACTATGTAACCCTGGCTAACACTGAGAGGTACACTGAGGTCTGATACTACACTATGTAACCCTGGCTAACACTGAGAGGTACACTGAGGTCTGATACTACACTATGTAACCCTGGCTAACACTGAGAGGTAGACTGAGGTATGTTACTACACTATGTAACCCTGGCTAACACTGAGAGGTACACTGAGGTCTGATACTACACTATGTAACCCTGGCTAACACTGAGAGGTACACTGAGGTCTGATACTACACTATGTAACCCTGGCTAACACTGAGAGGTACACTGAGGTCTGATACTACACTATGTAACCCTGGCTAACACTGAGAGGTACACTGAGGTCTGATACTACACTGTGTAACCCTGGCTAACACTGAGAGGTAGACTGAGGTATGTTACTACACTATGTAACCCTAGCTAATACTGAGAGGTAAACTGAGGTATGTTACTACACTGCGGTCTGATACTACACTATGTAACCCTGGCTAATACTGAGAGGTACACTGAGGTCGGTTACTACACTATGTAACCCTGGCTAACACTGAGAGGTACACTGAGGTATGTTACTACATTGTGTAACCCTGGCTAACACTGAGAGGTACAAAGAGGTTCTTGTTGTGAGGGCGTATTTTAGCATTTGTTTTCTGTTATTATTTTGATAAACACATCACACATTGGACTGATCGTAACCTTGGACTGATCGTAACCTTGGACTGATCGTAGAGCTGGGAAGTTGTTTTCCAAGTCACTTTACTACAGTATGTAACCCTGGCTCTCTGTCTGAGGCTGGCTGAGGTACCCATCCCTTCCACGTCCACAACATCCTCATCTGATCCAACAACAGCTGTCAAAGCAAAGACCCCGGCAAGACATCCAATGTGTCCCAAATGGCACCCTATTTACTATATAGGGCACTACTTTTGACCAGGGCCCATAGTGCTCAGGTCAAATGCAGTGCACTATATAGGGAATAGGGTACCGTTTGTGACACAGACATCATGTTCATCTCAGAGGAAAGTTTAGAACAACAGAACAAGAGAAGAAGTAAGTGGATGATGGGGGAGGGGTCTAATTGGTAGTCATGATGGGGGAGGGGTCTAATTGGTAGTCATGATGGGGGAGGGGTCTAATTGGTAGTCATGATGGGGGAGGGATCTAAATTGGTAGTCATAATGGGGGAGGGATCTAAATTGGTAGTCATGATGGGGGAGGGGTCTAATTGGTAGTCATGATGGGGGAGGGGTCTAATTGGTAGTCATGATGGGGGAGGGGTCTAATTGGTAGTCATGATGGGGGAGGGGTCTAATTGGTAGTCATAATGGGGGAGGGATCTAAATTGGTAGTCATGATGGGGGAGGGGTCTAATTGGTAGTCATGATGGGGGAGGGGTCTAATTGGTAGTCATAATGGGGGAGGGGTCTAATTGGTAGTCATGATTCGGGAGTTGTCTAATTGGTAGTCATGATGGGGGAGGGGTCTAATTGGTAGACATCCTGCTGGAAACAGTTTGTCTGATGTGAGACAGCCAGGGCTCTGAGCTCCAGCGAGGCCCAGCCAAGCACGCCATCCATCACAATGACTCTCTGGAAACAAACAGCTCTGTAATGTAATGATGCTCCAGTGAAAGAACTCTGAACAGTAGATTTCCTCCTGTCACTTCTGATCTGGAGAGAGTACGGTGAGGAGCGGGGAGGATGTTACATAATGCTCTTGTGTTTTGTTTTTGTGTTCTCATCATGAATCGTTGCATTAGCGTGGAAATTTAATGGGTGACCCACAAACGCCCGGCTCAGATCTGATGTCTACAGTACAGTACTGACGGCTGGGGAGCCTGGGTCAGATCTGATGTCTACAGTACAGTGCTGACGGCTGGGGAGCCTGGCTCAGATCTGATGTCTACAGTACAGTACTGACGGCTGGGGAGCCTGGCTCAGATCTGATGTCTACAGTACAGTACTGACGGCTGGGGAGCCCGGCTCAGATCTGATGTCTACAGTACAGTGCTGACGGCTGGGGAGCCTGGCTCAGATCTGATGTCTACAGTACAGTACTGACGGCTGGGGAGCCTGGTTCAGATCTGATGTCTACAGTACAGTGCTGACGGCTGGGGAGCCTGGCTCAGATCTGATGTCTACAATACAGTACTGACGGCTGGGGAGCCGTCAGAGTTCTATCACAGCCTATAGGGCGGAGTTAGGGTTAGTATACATTCTGTGATCATAGCTTCCTGTTTAAGCACAATCATGCTACACCACTTCCTGCCTCTGACTTTGAATATGAGGCACTTCAACCAGAGAAGGAAAGGTTCTATATCTGCTATAGAGATAGAGAATCACATGACCTCTCTCCTGCATTCTGTCTTCTGCATTGTTTTCAGGAGAGAGGAGGTTCATAGGTTCAATCTATTACAGAACGGAGAGAGTAGTGACAGTTGTATTCTGCATGTTGTTAGACCTGGCAGCTCTTCTATGGTCAATAACAAACAATAACCAGCTTCACAGAGACCTCATCTGAAGATAATAGAGAAAACATCAAACAACTATTAACACATGGTGGTACAGTACTAGTGGCACTGAGACACTTTCCTTGATGTGTCTCAGTCGCCTTGTCCAAAAGATATCCTGCCCAGATAATGTAATAATAAAAACCGCTAATGTAATGATAAAAAACGTTCACAATATTGGCTTAGTAAATACCATCCAGCCAGTAAATACCAGCCACATGATTAGCTGAGATAGAGTGGAATAAGTAGCGTGGGTGGAACAGGCAGCGCCATGCAGAAGAGGACAGGATTATGTAGTTACACAGAACATGGCATAAATCCACTACTCAGAATTAGGGTTCAAGTTACCAGTTTCACAATGTTCAGAAGTATCATGGTAAGCAGACAAAACATGAAGTGTGACAGCCTTACTCAGAATGAAAGGAGGTAGCCAGTCTGTCAGAACATGAGTTGTTGTCTACCGTCAGAACATGGGTTGTTGTCTACCATCAGAACATGGGTTGTTGTCTACCATCAGACCATGGGTTGTTGTCTACCGTCAGACCATGGGTTGTTGTCAACGATCAGACCATGGGTTGTTGTCTACCGTCAGAACATGGGTTGTTGTCTACCGTCAGAACATGGGTTGTTGTCTACCGTCAGAACATGGGTTGTTGTTTACTTTCAGACAATGGGTTGTTGTCTACCGTCAGAACATGGGTTGTTGTCTACCGTCAGAACATGGGTTGTTGTCTACCGTCAGAACATGGGTTGTTGTCTACCGTCAGAACATGGGTTGTTGTTTTATTTCAGACAATGGGTTGTCGTCTACTGTCAGACCATGGGTTGCTGTCTCCTGTCAGACCATGGGTTGTCATCTACTGTCAGACCATGGGTTGTTGTTTACTTTCAGACAATGGGTTGTCGTCTACTCTCAGACCATTTGTTGTTGACTACTGTCAGATCATGGATGTTGTCTTCTGTCAGACCTAGGCTCAACATATCCATGAAACAATCAGCATGTCAGTTAAGAACATATCCATGATACAAGCAGCATGTCAGTTAAGAACATATCCATGATACAAGCAACATGTCAGTTAAGAACATATCCATGATACAAGCAACATGTCAGTTAAGAACATATCCATGATACAAGCAGCATGTCAGTTAAGAACATATCCATGATATAAGCAGCATGTCAGTTAAGAACATATCCAATATACAAGCAGCATGTCAGTTAAGAACATATCCAATATACAAGCAGCATGTCAGTTAAGAACATATCCAATATACAAGCAGCATGTCAGTTAAGAACATATCCATGATACAAGCAGCATGTCAGTTAAGAACATATCCATGATACAAGCAGCATGTCAGTTAAGAACATATCCAACATATCCATTTATAGATATATATATACAGTGCCTTCGGAAAGTATTCAGGCTCCTTGACCTTTTCCACATTTTGTTACGTTACAGTCTTATTCTAATATGAATTAAATATTTTTTTTTCATTATCAGTCTAGACACAATACCCCATAATGACAATGATACAACTTTAACAAAAAAAAATGTGCAATGTATTATTAAACATATTAAACATAAAATAATAAAAAATATTAAACATAAATAAATGCTTTATTTACATAAGTATTCAGACCCTTTGCTATGAGACTGGAAATTGAGCTCAGGTGCTTCCTGTTTCCTTTGATCATCTCTGAGATGTTTCTACAACTTGATTGGATTCCACCTGTGGTAAATTAAATAGATTGGACATGATTTGGAAAGACTCACACCTGTCTATATAAGGTCCCACAGTGCATGTCAGAGCAAAAACCAAGCCATGAGGTTGAAGGAATTGTCCGTAGAACTCCGAGACAGGATTGTGTCGAGGCACAGATCTGGGGAAGGGTACCAAAAAATATCTGCAGCATTGAAGGTCCCCAAGAACACAGTGGCCTCCATCATTCTTAAATGGAAGACGTTTGGAACCACCAAGACTCTTCCTAGAGCTGGCCGCCCAGCCAAACTGAGCAATTGGGGGAGAAGGGCCTTGGTCAGGGAGGTGACCAAGAACCAGATGGTCACTCTGACAAAGCTCCAGAGTTTCTCTGTGGAGATTGGAGAACCTTCCAGAAGGACAGCCATCTCTGCAGCACTCCACCAATCAGGCCTTTATGGTAGAGTGGCCAGATGGAAGCCACTCCTCAGTAAAAGGCACATGACAGCCCACTTGGAGTTTGCCAAAAGTTACCTAAATGACTCTCAGACCATGAGAAACAAGATTCTCTCGTCTGATGAAACCAAGATTGAACTCTTTGGCCTGAATGCCAAGCATCACGTCTGGAGGAAACCTGGCACCATCCTTACGGTGAAGCATGGTGGTGGCAGCATCATGCTGTGGGGATGTTTTTCAGCGGCAGGGACTGGGAGACTAGTCAGGATTGAGGGAAGGATGAACAGGTCAAAGTACAGAGAGATCCTTGATGAAAACCTGCTCCAGAGCGCTCAGGACCTCAGACTGGGGCAAAGATTCACCTTCCAACAGGACAACGACCCTAAGCACACAGCCAAGACAACGCAGGGGTGACTAGCTGTGCAGCGACTCTCCTCATCCAACCTAACAGAGCTTGAGAGGTTCTGCAGAGAAGAATGGGAGAACTCCCCTGTACAACTCTTAGGGCAACATATATTAGTTGTTTTTGTCACAGTTGCTCAATCTCAGTACATTTGTTTGAGAATCATTGATGGACAGCAAAATTCAAACCTTGTCTCTGATTTTCAGGTAGATTTAAGTCTGGACTCAGACTGTAACATTCAGGAACACTCAGTACCTATTGGAAAGCCATTCGGGTGTCTTTGGCATTAAAATGTGTGTAATTAAACCGCTGAAAATAAAACTATATTCCAGGGTTAGCAGTGCATTCACTCCACATTACTGGCCTGTATGAAAAAGTGAAAAGAAGGAAGCCTGTGTTAAAACCTTCATTCCAAATCATCCATTCTGTTTGCAACAGGGCCTTTAAGTAATACTGGCTCAGTTTGTCTTTAGCTTGATCAAAACAAGGTTTTCTATAGCAAGCACATCCATACATTCTAAGCACATCCATACATTCTAAGCACATCCATACATTCTAAGCACATCCATACATTCTAAGCACATCCATACATTCTAAACACATCCATACATTCTAAGCACATCCATACATTCTAAGCACATCCATACATTCTAAGCACATCCATACATTCTAAGCATATCCATACAATCTAAGCATATCCATACATTCTAAGCACATCAATACATTCTAGGCACATCAATACATTCTAAGCCAAGAGGTTGTTGAACTCATCTCAAGACGTCATGTGATCACAAGGATATCACAAGATCCTTAAATGGAATGTGGACAATGTACAGCATGAATGATTATTGAGATTTTCAGCATGAAACGGGAAGGATTCTTGCTAGTGTAGTCTAATGAAACAGGGACAGATCATTGCTAGTGAAGTCTAATGAAACGGGACAGATCATTGTTAGTGTAGTCTAATGAAACAGATCATTGTTAGTGTAGTCTAATGAAACAGATCATTGTTAGTGTAGTCTAATGAAACAGATCATTGTTAGTGTAGTCTAATGAAACAGATCATTGTTAGTGTAGTCTAATGAAACAGATCATTGTTAGTGAAGTCTAATGAAACAGATCATTGTTAGTGAAGTCTAATGATACAGGGAACAGATCATTGTTAGTGTAGTCTAATGAAACAGATGATTGTTAGTGTAGTCTAATGAAACAGATAATTGTTAGTGAAGTCTAATGAAACAGATCATTGTTAGTGTAGTCTAATGAAACAGATTATTGTTAGTGTAGTCTAATGAAACAGGGAATAGATCATTGTTAGTGTAGTCTAATGAAACAGATCATTGTTAGTGTAGTCTAATGAAACAGATCATTGTTAGTGTAGTCTAATGAACCACATCTTTGTTAGTGTAGTCTAATGAAACAGATTATTGTTAGTGTAGTCTAATGAAACAGATCATTGTTAGTGTAGTCTAATGAAACAGATCATTGTTAGTGTAGTCTAATGAAACAGATTATTGTTAGTGTAGTCTAATGAAACAGATCATTGTTAGTGTAGTCTAATGAAACAGATCATTGTTAGTGTAGTCTAATGAAACAGATCATTGTTAGTGTAGTCTAATGAAACAGGGAACAGATCATTGTTAGGGTAGTCTAATGAAACCGGACATATCATTGTTAGTGTGGTCTAATGAAACAGATCATTGTTAGTGTAGTCTAATGAAACAGATTATTGTTAGTGTAGTCTAATGAAACAGGGAATAGATCATTGTTAGTGAAGTCTAATGAAACGGGACAGATCATTGTTAGTGTAGTCTAATGAAACAGATCATTGTTAGTGTAGTCTAATGAAACAGGGAACAGATCATTGTTAGTGTAGTCTAATGAAACGGGACAGATCATTGTTAGTGTAGTCTAATGAAACAGATCATTGTTAGTGTAGTCTAATGAAACAGATTATTGTTAGTGTAGTCTAATGAAACAGATCATTGTTAGTGTAGTCTAATGAAACAGATCATTGTTAGTGAAGTCTTATGAAACAGATCATTGTTAGTGAAGTCTAATGAAACAGGGAACAGATCATTGTTAGTGTAGTCTAATGAAACAGATCATTGTTAGTGTAGTCTAATGAAACAGATGATTGTTAGTGTAGTCTAATGAAACAGATAATTGTTAGTGAAGTCTAATGAAACAGATCATTGTTAGTGAAGTCTAATGAAACAGGGAACAGATCATTGTTAGTGTAGTCTAATGAAACAGTTCATTGTTAGTGTAGTCTAATGAAACAGATAATTGTTAGTGAATTCTAATGAAACAGATAATTGTTAGTGAAGTCTAATGAAACAGATCATTGTTAGTGAAGTCTAATGAAACAGTGAACAGATAATTGTTAGTGTAGTCTAATGAAACAGATCATTGTTAGTGAAGTCAAATGAAACAGGGAACAGATCATTGTTAGTGTAGTTTAATGAAATGGGACAGATCATTGTTAGTGTAGTCTAATGAAAAGGGGATATATTATTGTTAGTGTAGTCTAATGAAACAGATCATTGTTAGTGTAGTCTAATGAAACAGATCATTGTTAGTGAAGTCTAATGAAACAGGGAACAGATCATTGTTAGTGAAGTCTAATGAAATGGGACAGATCATTGTTAGTGTAGTCTAATGAAACAGGGAACAGATCATTGTTAGTGTAGTCTAATGAAACAGATCATTGTTAGTGTAGTCTAATGAAACAGATCATTGTTAGTGTAGTCTAATGAAACAGGGAACAGATCATTGTTAGTGAAGTCTAATGAAATGGGACAGATCATTGTTAGTGTAGTCTAATGAAACAGGGAACAGATCATTGTTAGTGAAGTCTAATGAAAAGGGGATATATTATTGTTAGTGTAGTCTAATGAAACAGATCATTGTTAGTGTAGTCTAATGAAACAGATAATTGTTAGTGTAGTCTAATGAAACAGGGAACAGATCATTGTTAGTGAAGTCTAATGAAATGGGACAGATCATTGTTAGTGTAGTCTAATGAAACAGGGAACAGATCATTGTTAGTGTAGTCTAATGAAACGGGACAGATCATTGTTAGTGTAGTCTAATGAAACAGATCATTGTTAGTGTAGTCTAATGAAACAGATCATTGTTAGTGTAGTCTAATGAAACAGATCATTGTTAGTGTAGTCTAATGAAACAGATCATTGTTAGTGTAGTCTAATGAAACAGATCATTGTTAGTGAAGTCTAATGAAACAGATCATTGTTAGTGAAGTCTAATGAAACAGATCATTGTTAGTGTAGTCTAATGAAACAGATCATTGTTAGTGAAGTCTAATGAAACAGATCATTGTTAGTGTAGTCTAATGAAACAGATCATTGTTAGTGTAGTCTAATGAAACAGATCATTGTTAGTGTAGTCTAATCAAACAGATCATTGTTAGTGAAGTCTAATGAAACAGATCATTGTTAGTGTAGTCTAATGAAACAGATCATTGTTAGTGTAGTCTAATGCCTCCAGAAAGTATTCATATCCCTTTACTTAATCCACATTTTTGCCTCAAAATGTATGAAATATATGTTTTTTCTCCCCATCTACACACAAAACCCCATATTGTCAAAGTGAAAACTGAAATCTCATGTACATAAGTATTCACACCCCTTTGCTATGAGACTCCAAATTGAGCTCAGGTACATCCAATTTCCTTTGATCATCCTTGAGATGCCACTACAAATTGATTGGAGTCCACCTGTGGCATATTAAATTGTTTAGACTTGATTCAGACAGAAACACACTTGTCTATCCACAGTTGACTGTCAGAGCAGAAACTATACCATGAAGTCCAAGGAACTGTCTGTAGATTGAATTATGATTAGGTTACTTTCTAAATGTAATCCGTTATCAATCAAATCACCATTTTTATTTGTCGCATGCGCCTAATATAACAGGTGTAGACCTTAGTGTAATGCTTTCTTACAAGCCCTTAACCAACAATGCAGTTTTAAGAAAAATAAGTGTTCAGTAAAACAATGTTTGTTACTAGTTACCTGTCCAATCAGTAACGTAACTTTTGGGTTACCCAAACTCAGTAACATAATCTGACCAAACTCAGTAACATAATCTGACCAAACTCAGTAACATAATCTGACCAAACTCAGTAACATAATCTGACCAAACTCAGTAACATAATCTGACCAAACTCAGTAACATAATCTGACCAAACTCAGTAACGTAATCTGACCAAACTCAGTAACGTAATCTGACCAAACTCAGTAACGTAATCTGATTACATTCAGTTACTTTTAGATTACTTTCCCCTTAAGAGTCATTAGAAGAAGACTAACATGTATGTTACTGATTGAACAACATCTATTACAGGATAAATACATGTTAAAGTTTACATAGCTGGCCATATATGGATGTTACATGTTACTGTATGGGTTGGTTATGGAGGCTTCTTCTACTACATATAATATATATATATTCTTTTTTCTTTTTTTTCACCTTTATTTAACCAGGTAGGCCAGTTGAGAACAAGTTCTCATTTGCAACTGCGACCTGGCCAAGACAAAGCAAAGCAGTGCGACAAAAACAACAACACAAAGTTACACATGGGAAATAAACAAACGCACGGTCAATGTACACTGTAAATATGATTAAATTATATCTTTACATTAAAAACCAAAGTCTATCAGAATTCCAGTAATTCCAATAAATGTTATACCCCTTGATCTTCAAGAATAGGACATGGAAATATGGCCAGATTTATTGCTTCTTTAATCAGCACAACAGTTTTCAGCTGTGCTAACATAATTGCAAAAGGGTTTTCTAATGACCAATTAGCCTTTTAAAATTATATACTTGAATTAGCTAACACAAAGAATCAAACCTTTGAACATATTGAATATATATTTTTTATTTATATATATATATTTTTTTTTTGACTTATAAATTATATACAGTATATATATATATATAAGTTAGATATTTCTGTATTTCATTTTCAATACATTTGAAAAATAATCCAAAACATGTTTTCACTTACTTCTTTATGGGGTATTGTGCGCAGATGGGTGAAAAAAAAAATATTGAATCAATTTTAAATTCAGGCTGTAACACAACAACATGTGGAATAAGTCATAATGTATGAATACTTTCTGAAGGCTCTGTAGATAAGAAAGAGAATGGGCTGTTTTCCAACCAGTTGAATTCTCCAGTTTAGGAGATAATTGCTGTGTTTGATGAACAGCAGCAGGTGGTTTGCATTGTATACAGTTTCAACCATGCAAAAACTAATGAGCTATTATTACAGCCTAGTAATAACAGAGCTATTATTACAGCCTAGTAATATCAGTGCTATTATTACAGCCTAGTAATAACAGAGCTATTATTACAGCCTAGTAATAACAGAGCTATTATTACAGCCTAGTAATAACAGAGCTATTATTACAGCCTAGTAATATCAGTGCTATTATTACAGCCTAGTAATAACAGAGCTATAATTACAGCCTAGTAATAACAGAGCTATTATTACAGCCTAGTAATAACAGAGCTATTATTACAGCCTAGTAATATCAGTGCTATTATTACAGCCTAGTAATAACAGAGCTATTATTACAGCCTAGTAATAACAGAGCTATTATTACAGCCTAGTAATAACAGAGCTATTATTACAGCCTAGTAATAACAGAGCTATTATTACAGCCTAGTAATATCAGAGCTATTATTACAGCCTAGTAATAACAGAGCTATTATTACAGCCTAGTAATAACAGAGCTATTATTACAGCCTAGTAATAACAGAGCTATTATTACAGCCTAGTAATAACAGAGCTATTATTACAGCCTAGTAATAACAGAGCTATCTTTAATTAGCCTACAATTCATGGAGAAAGAACACCAATACAAACATGGTGTGTCTAAAATGGAATAATAAGTGTTCAATAATAAATACAGTGTCTAAAATGGAATAATACGCATACAATATTAAATACATTGTCTAAAATGGAATAATAAGTGTTCAATAATAAATACACTGTCTAAAATGGAATAATACCTGTTCAATAATAAATACAGTGTCTAAAATGGAATAATACCTGTTCAATAATAAATACAGTGTCTAAAATGGAATAATAAGTGTTCAATAATAAATACAGTGTCTAAAATGAAATAATAAGTGTTCAATAATAAATACAGTGTCTAAAGTGGAATAATACCTGTTCAATAATAAATACAGTGTCTAAAATGGAATAATAAGTGTTCAATAATAAATACAGTGTCTAAAATGGAATAATAAGTGTTCAATAATAAATACAGTGTCTAAAATGGAATAATACGTGTTCATTAATAAATACAGTGTCTAAAATGGAATAATACCTGTTCAATAATAAATACTGTACTTAAAACGGAATAATACCTGTTCAATAATAAATACAGTACCTAAAATGGAATAATACCTGTTCAATAATAAATAGTGTTTAATGTGGAATAATACGTGTTCAATAATAAATAGTGTCGAAAGTGTGGAATAATACCTGTTCAATAATAAATACAGTACCTAAAATGGAATAATACCTGTTCAATAATAAATACACTGTCTAAAATGGAATAATACGTGTTCATTAATAAATACAGTGTCTAAAGTGGAATAATAAGTGTTCAATAATAAATACAGTGTCTAAAATAGAATAATACCTGTTCAAAAATAAATACAGTGTCTAAAGTGAAATAATAAGTGTTCAATAATAAACACAGTGTCTAAAATGGAATAATACGTGTTCAATAATAAATACAGTGTCTGAAGTTGAATAATACCTGTTCAATAATAAATACAGTGTCTGAAGTAGAATAATACTTGTTCAATAATAAATACAGTGTCTAAAATGGAATAATACCTGTTCAATAATAAATACAGTGTCTAAAATGGAATAATAAGTGTTCAATAATAAATACAGTGTCTAAAATGGAATAATACCTGTTCAATAATAAATACAGTGTCTAAAATGGAATAATAAGTGTTCAATAATAAATACAGTGTCTAAAATGGAATAATACCTGTTCAATAATAAATACAGTGTCTAAAATTGAATAATAAGTGTTCAATAATAAATACAGTGTCTAAAATAGAATAATACCTGTTCAATAATAAATACAGTGTCTAAAATTGAATAATAAGTGTTCAATAATAAATACAGTGTCTAAAATGGAATAATACGTGTTCATTAATAAATACAGTGTCTAAAATGGAATAATACGTGTTCATTAATAAATACAGTGTCTAAAATGGAATAATAAGTGTTCAATAATAAATACAGTGTCTAAAATGGAATAATACGTGTTCATTAATAAATACAGTGTCTAAAATGGAATAATACCTGTTCAATAATAAATACTGTACTTAAAACGGAATAATACCTGTTCAATAATAAATTGTGTTTAATGTGGAATAATACGTGTTCAATAATAAATACAGTGTCTAAAATTGAATAATAAGTGTTCAATAATAAATACAGTGTCTAAAATGGAATAATACCTGTTCAAAAATAAATACAGTGTCTAAAATGGAATAATACCTGTTCATTAATAAATACAGTGTCTAAAATTGAATAATAAGTGTTCAATAATAAATACAGTGTCTAAAATGGAATAATACGTGTTCATTAATAAATACAGTGTCTAAAATGGAATAATACCTGTTCAATAATAAATACTGTACTTAAAACGGAATAATACCTGTTCAATAATAAATACAGTGTCTAAAATGGAATAATACCTGTTCAATAATAAATACTGTGTCTAAAATGAAATAATAAGTGTTCAATAATAAATACAGTGTCTGAAGTGGAATAATACCTGTTCAATAATAAATACAGTGTCTAAAGTGAAATAATAAGTGTTCAATAATAAATACAGTGTCTAAAATGAAATAATAAGTGTTCAATAATAAATACAGTGTCTGAAGTGGAATAATACCTGTTCAATAATAAATACAGTGTCTAAAGTGAAATAATAAGTGTTCAATAATAAATACAGTGTCTAAAGTGGAATAATAAGTGTTCAATAATAAATACAGTGTCTAAAATGAAATAATAAGTGTTCAATAATAAATACAGTGTCTAAAATGGAATAATACCTGTTCAATAATAAATACTGTACTTAAAACGGAATAATACCTGTTCAATAATAAATACTGTACTTAAAACGGAATAATACCTGTTCAATAATAAATAGTGTTTAATGTGGAATAATACGTGTTCAATAATAAATAGTGTCGAAAGTATGGAATAATACCTGTTCAATAATAAATACAGTACCTAAAATGGAATAATACCTGTTCAATAATAAATACACTGTCTAAAATGGAATAATACGTGTTCAATAATAAATACAGTGTCTAAAGTGGAATAATACCTGTTCAATAATAAATACAGTGTTTAAAATGGAATAATAAGTGTTCAAAAATAAATACAGTGTCTAAAATAGAATAATACCTGTTCAAAAATAAATACAGTGTCTAAAGTGAAATAATAAGTGTTCAATAATAAACACAGTGTCTAAAATGGAATGATACGTGTTCAATAATAAATACAGTGTCTAAAGTGGAATAATACCTGTTCAATAATAAATACAGTGTTTAAAATGGAATAATACTTGTTCAATAATAAATACAGTGTCTAAAGTGTGAAATAATAAGTGTTCAATAATAAATACAGTGTCTAAAGTGTGGAATAATAAGTGTTCAATAATAAATACAGTGTCTAAAGTTGAATAATACATGTTCAATAATAAATACAGTGTCTAAAATGGAATAATACCTGTTCAATAATAAATACAGTACCTAAAATGGAATAATAACTGTTCAATAATAAATACAGTGTCTAAAATGGAATAATACCTGTTCAATAATAAATACTGTGTCTAAAATGAAATAATAAGTGTTCAATAATAAATACAGTGTCTAAAGTGAAATAATAAGTGTTCAATAATAAATACAGTGTCTAAAATGGAATAATACGTGTTCATTAATAAATACAGTGTCTAAAATGGAATAATACCTGTTCAATAATAAATACTGTACTTAAAACGGAATAATACCTGTTCAATAATAAATACAGTACCTAAAATGGAATAATACCTGTTCAATAATAAATAGTGTTTAATGTGGAATAATACGTGTTCAATAATAAATAGTGTCGAAAGTGTGGAATAATACCTGTTCAATAATAAATACAGTACCTAAAATGGAATAATACCTGTTCAATAATAAATACACTGTCTAAAATGGAATAATACGTGTTCAATAATAAATACAGTGTCTAAAGTGGAATAATAAGTGTTCAATAATAAATACAGTGTCTAAAATAGAATAATACCTGTTCAAAAATAAATACAGTGTCTAAAGTGAAATAATAAGTGTTCAATAATAAACACAGTGTCTAAAATGGAATAATACGTGTTCAATAATAAATACAGTGTCTGAAGTTGAATAATACCTGTTCAATAATAAATACAGTGTCTGAAGTAGAATAATACTTGTTCAATAATAAATACAGTGTCTAAAATGGAATAATACCTGTTCAATAATAAATACAGTGTCTAAAATGGAATAATAAGTGTTCAATAATAAATACAGTGTCTAAAATGGAATAATACCTGTTCAATAATAAATACAGTGTCTAAAATGGAATAATAAGTGTTCAATAATAAATACAGTGTCTAAAATTGAATAATACCTGTTCAATAATAAATACAGTGTCTAAAATTGAATAATAAGTGTTCAATAATAAATACAGTGTCTAAAATAGAATAATACCTGTTCAATAATAAATACAGTGTCTAAAATTGAATAATAAGTGTTCAATAATAAATACAGTGTCTAAAATGGAATAATACGTGTTCATTAATAAATACAGTGTCTAAAATGGAATAATACGTGTTCATTAATAAATACAGTGTCTAAAATGGAATAATAAGTGTTCAATAATAAATACAGTGTCTAAAATGGAATAATACGTGTTCATTAATAAATACAGTGTCTAAAATGGAATAATAAGTGTTCAATAATAAATACAGTGTCTAAAATGGAATAATACGTGTTCAATAATAAATACAGTGTCTGAAGTTGAATAATACCTGTTCAATAATAAATACAGTGTCTGAAGTAGAATAATACTTGTTCAATAATAAATACAGTGTCTAAAATGGAATAATACCTGTTCAATAATAAATACAGTGTCTAAAATGGAATAATAAGTGTTCAATAATAAATACAGTGTCTAAAATGGAATAATACCTGTTCAATAATAAATACAGTGTCTAAAATGGAATAATAAGTGTTCAATAATAAATACAGTGTCTAAAATGGAATAATACCTGTTCAATAATAAATACAGTGTCTAAAATTGAATAATAAGTGTTCAATAATAAATACAGTGTCTAAAATAGAATAATACCTGTTCAATAATAAATACAGTGTCTAAAATTGAATAATAAGTGTTCAATAATAAATACAGTGTCTAAAATGGAATAATACGTGTTCATTAATAAATACAGTGTCTAAAATGGAATAATACGTGTTCATTAATAAATACAGTGTCTAAAATGGAATAATAAGTGTTCAATAATAAATACAGTGTCTAAAATGGAATAATACGTGTTCATTAATAAATACAGTGTCTAAAATGGAATAATACCTGTTCAATAATAAATACTGTACTTAAAACGGAATAATACCTGTTCAATAATAAATTGTGTTTAATGTGGAATAATACGTGTTCAATAATAAATACAGTGTCTAAAATTGAATAATAAGTGTTCAATAATAAATACAGTGTCTAAAATGGAATAATACCTGTTCAAAAATAAATACAGTGTCTAAAATGGAATAATACCTGTTCATTAATAAATACAGTGTCTAAAATTGAATAATAAGTGTTCAATAATAAATACAGTGTCTAAAATGGAATAATACGTGTTCATTAATAAATACAGTGTCTAAAATGGAATAATACCTGTTCAATAATAAATACTGTACTTAAAACGGAATAATACCTGTTCAATAATAAATAGTGTTTAATGTGGAATAATACGTGTTCAATAATAAATAGTGTCGAAAGTGTGGAATAATACCTGTTCAATAATAAATACAGTACCTAAAATGGAATAATACCTGTTCAATAATAAATACACTGTCTAAAATGGAATAATACGTGTTCAATAATAAATACAGTGTCTAAAGTGGAATAATACCTGTTCAATAATAAATACAGTGTTTAAAATGGAATAATAAGTGTTCAATAATAAATACAGTGTCTAAAATAGAATAATACCTGTTCAAAAATAAATACAGTGTCTAAAGTGAAATAATAAGTGTTCAATAATAAACACAGTGTCTAAAATGGAATAATACGTGTTCAATAATAAATACAGTGTCTAAAGTGGAATAATACCTGTTCAATAATAAATACAGTGTCTAAAGTGTGAAATAATAAGTGTTCAATAATAAATACAGTGTCTAAAGTGTGGAATAATAAGTGTTCAATAATAAATACAGTGTCTAAAATGGAATAATACCTGTTCAATAATAAATACAGTACCTAAAATGGAATAATAACTGTTCAATAATAAATACAGTGTCTAAAATGGAATAATACCTGTTCAATAATAAATACTGTGTCTAAAATGAAATAATAAGTGTTCAATAATAAATACAGTGTCTGAAGTGGAATAATACCTGTTCAATAATAAATACAGTGTCTAAAGTGAAATAATAAGTGTTCAATAATAAATACAGTGTCTAAAGTGAAATAATAAGTGTTCAATAATAAATACAGTGTCTAAAATGAAATAATAAGTGTTCAATAATAAATACAGTGTCTGAAGTAGAATAATACCTGTTCAATAATAAATACAGTGTCTAAAGTGAAATAATAAGTGTTCAATAATAAATACAGTGTCTAAAGTGGAATAATAAGTGTTCAATAATAAATACAGTGTCTAAAATGAAATAATAAGTGTTCAATAATAAATACAGTGTCTAAAATGGAATAATACCTGTTCAATAATAAATACTGTACTTAAAACGGAATAATACCTGTTCAATAATAAATAGTGTTTAATGTGGAATAATACGTGTTCAATAATAAATAGTGTCGAAAGTGTGGAATAATACCTGTTCAATAATAAATACAGTACCTAAAATGGAATAATACCTGTTCAATAATAAATACACTGTCTAAAATGGAATAATACGTGTTCAATAATAAATACAGTGTCTAAAGTGGAATAATACCTGTTCAATAATAAATACAGTGTTTAAAATGGAATAATAAGTGTTCAAAAATAAATACAGTGTCTAAAATAGAATAATACCTGTTCAAAAATAAATACAGTGTCTAAAGTGAAATAATAAGTGTTCAATAATAAACACAGTGTCTAAAATGGAATGATACGTGTTCAATAATAAATACAGTGTCTAAAGTGGAATAATACCTGTTCAATAATAAATACAGTGTTTAAAATGGAATAATAAGTGTTCAATAATAAATACAGTGTCTAAAGTTGAATAATACATGTTCAATAATAAATACAGTGTCTAAAATGGAATAATACCTGTTCAATAATAAATACAGTACCTAAAATGGAATAATAACTGTTCAATAATAAATACAGTGTCTAAAATGGAATAATACCTGTTCAATAATAAATACTGTGTCTAAAATGAAATAATAAGTGTTCAATAATAAATACAGTGTCTAAAGTGAAATAATAAGTGTTCAATAATAAATACAGTGTCTAAAATGAAATAATAAGTGTTCAATAATAAATACAGTGTCTGAAGTGGAATAATACCTGTTCAATAATAAATACAGTGTCTAAAGTGAAATAATAAGTGTTCAATAATAAATACAGTGTCTAAAGTGGAATAATAAGTGTTCAATAATAAATACAGTGTCTAAAATGAAATAATAAGTGTTCAATAATAAATACAGTGTCTAAAATGGAATAATACCTGTTCAATAATAAATACTGTGTCTAAAATTGAATAATACCTGTTCAATAATAAATGCAGTACTTAAAACTGAATAATACCTGTTCAATAATAAATACAGTGTCTAAAATTGAATAATAAGTGTTCAATAATAAATACAGTGTCTAAAATTGAATAATACCTGTTCAATAGTAAATACAGTGTCTAAAATGAAATAATAAGTGTTCAATAATAAGTACAGTGTCTAAAATGGAATAATACGTGTTCAATAATAAATACAGTGTCTAAAGTGAAATAATAAGTGTTCAATAATAAACACAGTGTCTAAAATGGAATAATAAGTGTTCAATAATAAATACAGTGTTTAATGTGGAATAATACGTATTCAATAATAAATAGTGTCGAAGGTGTGAGATAATACCTGTTCAATAATAAATACAGTACCTACAATGGAATAATAAGTGTTCAATAATAAATACACTGTCTAAAATGGAATAATACGTGTTCAATAATAAATACAGTACCTAAAATGGAATAATACCTGTTCAATAATAAATACACGGTCTAAAATTGAATAATACCTGTTCAATAATAAATACAGTGTCTAAAATGGAATAATACTTGTTCAATAATAAATACAATGTTGAAAGTGTGGAATAATACCTGTTCAATAATAAATGCAGTGTCTAAAGAGTTGATTAATACGTGTTCAATAACATTAGGATACTTTTTAAATAATACCCTAAATGTGATATTTGATTAATAATGACCTTATCTTCAACATCATCATCAGAGACCATATAGGTTTTAGTCTAAATAAACACTATCCATTCCCTAAGTAGATAGCCCTCCAGATCAGTTGACCATTCATAAAGTCCACCAGCGTGTTATACTGTACGCTGCCTGGTGGAGTTGGCTATACATCACATCGAGATCAGAGGAGAGATATCCAGCCACGTAAGCATTGTCAGTATAGTACAGTAGCCCTGAAGTCCCGTACTAGCCCTCTCGTATGATGCAACGTCGACAAGATCTTACTTATGTCGACCAGAACCTGTAGCCTATTCAGAGATACACCGATATTCAGAAGCAGGGACATTACCATTAAAGCTATAGCCTCAATGGTAACAATTAGACTTCATGAACCACTAAATGTGTCCGTGCGTAATGTTGCGCCATACAGCTAGTCTTCTCCGTAGACAATGATCTATCTGTAATAGTGTAGGCTAAATAATGGGATATCAACACCAACTAGACCCAACTCCGCGAGTCTGAAACGAAGCGGAAGGAACAGAAACCAGATAAGAGTCCATCCTACTCTCCTTCGATCCTCAATATGCCGTCAGTCAGTCAACCACGTTTCCACAACCTTGCTACTCTTTCAACGGTACTGTGTCCACATTTATCATAAGAAGTAGGCTACGATAAAGCAGTTCATTTTCTCACCAATAATAATGGCACATGCGCTGAGGAGTCCGATTTCTTTTTTAAGCGTGACTCTATCTGACGTCGAGACACTCTTATCCTTTCCATTGAGTTCCATCATGGGCTGTTGCGCCTGATCCGGCTCAGCCTGCATAGCAGCGCAGCTCTTCCCGCTCCTCTCGGTCGCATCCATGTCTGAGGCGCAACTAAAAACTGCCTCACTCGGTTCCTTCGGCTGAGCTCATGGACAACATTGATGCACGCCACTGTCGGTGGTAACCACACGCATGCGCGGCGGTAGGACCGTGTGCTTGATTCGAATAGCAGGCAAATGTTCCGGGGTGTAAAGTGCTTAAGTATAAATACTTTAAACTACTAAAGTAGTTTGTTTTTATATGTACTTTACTGTTTATATTTTTACTACTTCTACTTTAACTTCACTCCATTCCTAAAGAAAATAATGTACTATTATTACGGTATGGTTACTTTTAGCACCACTGCAAATAGTCCCTTTCTCTCGTAGAGAGCTGTTGTGCTGTTGTGCTGTTGTGCTGACTTGTGAGCGGTTACTGCCCACCTGCTAGGTGTGATAATAGTGCAAGGGTTTTTGGAGGAAATTCGAATTCATTTATGAAAATGAATCAAAAGCCATGATATAATGTGGTCATGGAATAGAATGTCTTCTAAAAAGGCTATTATTTACTTATGTACACTACCGGTCAAAGGTTTTAGAACAACTTCTCATTCAATGGTTTTTCTTTATTTTTACTATTTTCTACATTGTAGAATAATAGTGAAGACATCAAAACTATGAAATAACACATATGGAATCATGTAGTAACCTAAAAAGTGTTAAACAAATCAAAATATATTTTATATTTGAGATTCTTCAAAGTAGCCACCCTTTGCCTTGATGACATCTTTGCACGCTCTTGGCAAAATAGTACAAATAAAGAAAAACCCTTGAATGAGAAGGTGTGTCCAAATTGGTAGTTACAGTCTTGTCCTATCGCTGCAACTCCCGTACGGACTCTGGAGAGGCGAAGGTCGAGAGCCGTGCGTCCTCCGAAACACGACCCCGCCAAGCCGCACTGCTTCTTGACACACTGCCCGCTCAACCCGGAAGCCAGCCGCACCAATGTGTCGGAGGAAACACCGTCCACCTGGTGAGCGAGTCAGCGTGCATGCACCCGGCCCGCCACAAGGAGTCACGAAGAGGATAAGGACATCCAGGTCGGCCAAACCCTCCCCTAACTCGGACGACGCTGGGCCAATTGTGCGCCGCCTCATGGGTTTCCCGGTCTGCGATGTAGTGCCTTAGACCGCTGCCACACCGATATCAAACGGCGATAAGATAAGGTAGAACTATAGTATGTTTTCATGGTGCATTATAACTGCCCAACCACTACAGCAATAACAAGGTCATGTCCCAAGGAACATCTCTAGGGCATGTAACCTGACGATGTCATCTCAATACTGACTCAAACAAGTGTTGTGTCCCAAAGGCACCCTGTTGCCCTATGGGTCCTGGGTAAAAGCTCTCCAGAGGGTGGTGCGGTCTGCCTGGGGCAAACGTCCTACCCTCCTGTTTATGCACACAAAATGCATAGTGCTGCTAATTTGATTTGTTGTTCGTTGGTTTTCAATATAAAACTTGGTAAATGTGCTATCTGGGGTATGTGACAATAAACATACATATTTTAGGCTTTACTTTATGTTTCTTCTTTATCAATATATTCTATAAAATTACAGCCTGTTAATTTCAAAATATTAAATACTATTTGAAATGATCTAAACTATTTAGAATATATCGACAGGCATTCTGTCCAATAAGTTATATCATTGTTAAAACCAGTTGTCCTTGGCCTCCACACACATAAGCTACAGTACTGTTTGATCCTAGCCTAAGAAGATTATTTCTGCTTTACATGGTTCCTTTCAGAGGTACGCTGTACTGTACAGTAGAGATTCCATTCAGAGGTACGCTGTACGGTACAGTAGAGATTCCACCTGGGATCTATAAGGCGTGTCTCCTATCCTACTGTCCCTGTCCCCTTACTAGGCTGGAACCAGTGGTCTTCTGATCGCAAACACACGTGACCACCCTCCTGGACAACGTGCCAACCAGTTGTGCTATAGAAAAGGATCTGATTGGATAGCACCAGTGGCAACATTTCAAGCTAGCTGTGGAGTTAGCTGATGGTACGTTCTTACCTCTGTTCCACCTCCCCCAGCCCCACCCCCATTCCCCGCCCAAACCAACTGTCAACTGGGAGTCTAGTGTTTCCATAAACATCCCTATCTCATAAAGACAAACTAAAGGCAGGTATGAGGTTTATTTTGGGCTTTGGCTAAAATCATCCAGCCCTTGATAATGTTGAATGAGGTGTGCTTGTCCGGGGCTAAAATCACTTTTTGGGGGTAGTGGAGGACTGGAGGTGGAAACACACCGGTTATTATTAAATGACTGAAACTGCTTTAAACTGAAGAATGGGGGAAAACACACCGGTTATTAATCTATGCGATTTAGTATTGTTCAATTTGGGCTTTAAACTCCTGATTTAGAAGATGCTCTTATCCAGAGCGATTTACAGTCCCAGCGTCATGGGGAAGCTTGTTCCACCATTGGGGTGCCAGGACAGAGAAGAGTTTTGACTGGGCTGAGCGGTGGGTGGGAGAGCCAAGAGACCAGAGGTGGCAGAACAGAGTGCTCAGTTTGGGGTGTAAGCATAGCCTGAAGGTAGGGACCTCCCCTTGCTGCTCCATAAGAAAGCACCATGGTCTTTTAGTGGATGCGAGTTTCGACGGAGGGGGGGATGGGGTGACATGGGAGAACTTTGGAAGGTTGAACACCAGGCAGGCTGTGGCATTCCGGATGATGATAGGAAAGACCATGTGAGGATATTTACATTGTAGTCATTCAGCAGACACTCTTATCTAGAGCAACTTACAGGAGCAATTAGGGTTAAGTGCCTTGCTCAAGGGCAGATTTTTCACCTAGTCAGCTTGAAGATTCGAACCAGCAACCTTTTGGCTGGTAGGAGCAGCCTGAGAGGGTGGAGAGCCTGAGACACCCAGCCCTGAGAGGGTGGAGAGCCTGAGACACCCAGCCCTGAGAGGGTGGAGAGCCTGAGACACCCAGCCCTGAGAGGGTGGAGAGCCTGAGACACCCAGCCCTGAGAGGGTGGAGAGCCTGAGACATCCAGCCCTGAGAGGGTGGAGAGCCTGAGACACCCAGCCCTGAGAGGGTGGAGAGCCTGAGACACCCAGCCCTGAGAGGGTGGAGAGCCTGAGACACCCAGCCCTGAGAGGGTGCAGAGGAGGATCTGATGGTTCACGGTGTCGAAGGCAGTGGATAGATCTAGGAGGATGAGAACAGAGGAGAGAGAGTCAGTTTGGCAGAGCGGAGAACCTCCGTGACACAGAGAAGAACAGTCTAGGTTGAGTGACCCGACTTGAAGACTGACTGGTTAGAATCAAGAAGATAGTTCTGAGAGAGATAGCGAGAGAGTTGGTTAGAGACGGCACGCTCAAGAGTTTTGGTTAGAAAAGAAAGAACGGATACTGGTCTGTAGTTGTTGACGTCAGATGAGCCGAGTGTTGGTTTCTTGAGAGGGGAGCAAATCTGGTCATTTTGAAGTCGAGGGGACGCAGCCAGTCAAGGAACAGAAGCCAAGGGACAGAAGGGCAGCATAGGCTGAGATTAACTCTACATTCTGGACCGCAGATCAGCAGTTCCAAACGCTGCCAGAGACCAGGAATTCCACATGGGTTGTGCTCACAGGGTACACTAAATGGGTAGGGAGTGTCTGTAAAAACTACAGGGAGAGGAGTGAACAGGGGTAGAACGCACATATGTGACTCACCACCTGGATTTGGTTTTATGTAGCAACATATGAAATGGTGTTTTTTACATTGGATAAAAGTAGAGACTCAGAGCTATAAATGGTTCATCATCCACTACAGTTGAAGAACAATGAGAAAGTTATTTCTTCTTTTGAGAAAATTGCTATCTAGTGAAGAGCTCTTCTTTGTCTACATCCATTCAGCATCGTTCACACCCTCTTAAGCTTTAGCCCCACCCATCTCGTTTCGCTCTCGCACACTTGACGCTCTGGCTGATGATTTGTTTACCTCTGGATAACATGAAAACAGCCTAACCAGATCTGCTGGCAACAATTTCATTATGCTTTTTTTGCAAACGTTTACTGACACCGGCCATATTCAACGGGTGTTGTACACGTTAGCTTAAGACAAGTAGCTAGCTAGCTACAGTTGAAGTCAGAAGTTTATATACACCTTAGCCAAATACATTTTAACTCAGTTTTTTACAATTCCTGACATTTAATCCTAGTAAAAATGCCCTGTCTTAGGTCAGTTAGGATCACCACTTTATTTTAAGAATGTGAAATGTCAGAATAATAGTAGAGAGAATGATTTATTTCAGCTTTTATTTCTTTCATCACATTCCCAGTGGGTCAGAAGTTTACATACACTCAATTAGTATTTGGTAGCATTGCCTTTAAATTGTTTAACTTTGGTCAAACATTTCGGGTAGCCTTTCACAAGCTTCCCACAATAAGTTGGGTGAATTTTGGCCCATTCCTCCTGACAGAACTGGTGTAACTGAGTCAGGTTTGTAGGCCTCCTTGCTCACACACACATTTTCAGTTCTGCCCACAAATGTTCTATAGGATTGAGATCAGGGCTTTGTGATGGCCACTACAACCTTGACAACCTTGACTTTGTTGTCCTTAAGCCATTTTGCCACAACTTTGGAAGTATGCTTGGGGTCATTGTCCATTTGGAAGACCCATTTGCGAACAAGCTTGAACTTCCTGACTGATGTCTTGAGATGTTGCTTCAATATATCCACATAATTTTCCTTCCTCATGATGCCATCTATTTTGTGAAGTGCACCAGTCCCTCCTGCAGCAAAGCACCCCCACAACATGATGCTGCCACCCCCGTGCTTCACGGTTGGGATGGTGTTCTTCGGCTTGCAAGCCTCCCCCTTTTTTCCTCCAAACATAACGATGGTCATTATGGCCAAACTGTTATTTTTTTGTTACATCAGACCAGAGGACATTTCTCCAAAAAGTATAATCTTTTTCCCCATGTGCAGTTGCAAACCGTAGTCTGGCTTTTTTATGGCGGTTTTGGAGCAGTGGTTTCTTCCTTGCTGAGTGGCCTTTCAGGTTATGTCAATATAGGACTCGTTTTACTGTGGATATAGATACTTTTCTACCTGTTTCCTCCAGCATCTTCACAAGGTCCTTTGTTGTTGTTCTGGGATTGATTTGCACTGTTCGCACCAAAGTACGTTCATTTCTAGGAGACAGAACGCGTCTCCTTCCTGAGCGGTATGACGGCTGTGTGGTCCCATGGTGTTTATACTTGCGTACTATTGTTTGTGCAGATGAAGGTGGTACCTTCAAGCATTTGGAAATTGCTCCCAAGAATGAACCAGACTTGTGGAAGTCAACCATTTTTTTTCTGAGGTCTTGGCTGATTTATTTTGATTTTCCCATGATGTCGAGCAAAGAGGCACTGAGTTTGAAGGTAGGCCTTGAAATACATCCACAGGTACACCTCCAGTTGACTCAAATTATGTCAATTAGCCTATCAGAAGCTTCTAAAGCCATGACATCATTTTCTGGAATTTTCCAAGCTGTTTAAAGGCACAGTAAACTTAGTGTATGTACACTTCTGACCCACTGGAATTGTGTTATAGTGAATTATAAGTACAATAATCTGTCTTCAATTTAACAGTTGTATTTGTATTTACAGATGTTATGCAAGTTTGTTATTAAGGGACATGAAAGTTCACATGTTCCAGAAGTGTCAGGCTCTGGCCATAGAGAAACCTATTTATATGTAACCATGGTCAGAGTCTGACAGTTCTATTCTTTCTGTATATGGTGGTGGTTTGTGTTGAATCCCTAATTAGAGGCAGCTGCTGTGCATCGTCTCTAATTAGAGATCCTACATAGGTTTGTATGTTTCACACCGGGGATGTGGGTCGTCACGGAGACAGTAAGTGTGCCATTTAATACGTTTGTTAATCGTGTTTGTTTTGTTGTGGTATTTCGTCTTTTGTTTTTTATTATACATAGTAAACTATCAATATTAATAATAAATATGTCAAACTACTATCCCTGCAGTGCGTCTTGGTCTGTATATGCACCCACGCGTGACAGAACGACCCACCACTACGAGACCAAGCAGCGTAACTGGGGAGAGACGGAGAGAGAGGAAGTGCCGCGTTACGAACGACGCGCGAGATGGGGAAATGCCCGAAAACTATGGGGGTTATGGGGGTGGTCTGGCTACAGGGAGGAAGAGCCAATACCACCCCCCTGTGGAGCATGGAAAGGCCGAGGTATAAATGGGGGGCTCAGAGCAAGGTGCAGGAGGAGTATTTGGAGGAGCATTTTGGAGAGGTTCTGGAGGAATTGAGGGAGATAGAGGAAGAGGTCGAGAGGGAGATGGCGGAGTGGTCCAGTCCAGGTCCGGTCGTCTACTCCACTCCCGGGCCGGAGCAGTCCGCTCCACCGGTGCCCAGTCCGGGTCCGGCTGTCTACTCCACCCCCATGCCAGAGCAGTCCGCTCCACCGGTGCCTAGTCCGGGTCCGGTCGTCGTCTCCACTCCCATGCCAGAGCAATCCGCTTCACCGATGTCCGCAGCCCGGAACCCCCAGCGAAGGTCCGCAGCCCGGAACCTCCAGCGAAGGTCCGCAGCCCGGAACCTCCAGCGAAGGTCCGCAGCCCGGAACCTCCAGCGAAGGTCCGCAGCCCGGAACCTCCAGCGAAGGTCCGTAGCCCGAAGCCTTGCTGACAGTGGTGCTGTTCTTCTATTGTCTGAGGTGGAACAGACTGTTGCTGTTTCCCTTATTGTCTGAGGTGGGGCAGACAGTGGTGCTGTTTTCCTCTATGGTCTGAGTTGGGGCAGACAGTGGTGCTGTTTCCTCTACTGTCTGAGGTGGGGCTGACATTGGTGCTGTTTCCCCTACTGTGAGGTGGGCATACAGTGGTGCTGTTTCCTCTACTGTCTAAGGTGGGGCAGATAGTGGTGCTGTTTCCCTTACTGTCTGAGGTGGGGCAGACAGTGGTGCTGTTTCCCCTACTGTCTGAGGCGGGGCAGACAGTGGTGCTGTTTCCCCTACCGTCTGAGATAGCACAGACAGTGGTGCTGTTCTCCTATTGTCTGAGGTGGGGCAGACAGTGGTGCTGTTCTCCTATTGTCTGAGGTGGGGCAGACAGTGGTGCTGTTCTCCTATTGTCTGAGGTGGGGCAGACAGTGGTGCTGTTCTCCTATTGTCTGAGGTGGGGCAGACAGTGGTGCTGTTCTCCTATTGTCTGAGGTGGGGCAGACAGTGGTGCTGTTCTCCTATTGTCTGAGGTGGGGCAGACAGTGGTGCTGTTCTCCTATTGTCCCCCGCAGAGCATTTCTCTTCCACACAGCCTTCAGTCCTCCAGTCCTCATTACACCCCCTCACTCCTGACCCCAATAGTTACCCTCATGCAAGCTAACATTAGATTCCCCAGCTGCACTTTATTGTCACAATGTTCGTGTTTCACATTTTGTGTCCGTTTTCTTTTAGAGACTTAGATTTCCCGTCTTTCCTTTCCCTAACGGTGTTAGGAGGCTGGCTTTAGCCGTGTGGAACCAGTCAGACAAAATACAATGGTGAATGATTGCAGCCATCTTGTTCCACCCGGCTATAGCCAGCCTCTCTCTCTCTCCTCGTCTACTGTTCTGTTGATATGAAAAGGTGATTATTTAAACAAGCTGGGACGGGGTTGTTATCTAACCCTATTAGTCAGGACAAGAGAGGGAGAAGGGAAGAGGAGAGCAGTGCCAAAATAGAATCAGGTCTGCTTGATCAGATCCTCTCTGCTTGATCAGATCCTCTCTGTTGTGTCATCTCTGCTTGATCAGATCCTCTCTGTTGTGTCATCTCTGCTTGACCAGATCCTCTCGGCTTGACCAGATCCTCTCGGTTTCAGATCTACTGTCCAGGTGGTTTCAGATCTAGTGTCCAGGTGGTTTCAGATCTAGTGTCCAGGTGGTTTCAGATCTAGTGTCCAGGTGGTTTCAGATCTAGTGTCCAGGTGGTTTCAGATCTAGTGTCCAGGTGGTTTCAGATCTAGTGTCCAGGTGGTTTCAGATCTAGCGTCCAGGTGGTTTCAGATCTAGTGTCCAGGTGGTTTCAGATCTAGTTCCCAGGTGGTTACAGATCTATGGTTAAGCTGATAATTACAGTAAAGCCAACCAGTTGCACGAGTTTCTCTCTCGCTGCAGTCAGGAAATTAGACACTCATTAAGAGCATTTGACTGAATCTTTTGAATAGACTGATTTCATTAACAAAAGAAGAAACCAGATGGTGATCATATGATTGCATCAACTAAAGAATCAACTAAACTCCACATTTAACTCAAGTTAAAGAAATATATTGAGAAGAGCAGGATTTAAGGGTATTGTAGATTGTACATAGTTTACACTCAATTCGTGCAAATATACTCAGCAAAAAAGTATTTCAAAGATAATTCGTAAAAATCCAAATAACTTCCCAGATCTTCATTGTAAAGGGTTTAACACGGTTTCCCATGTTGTTCAATGAACCATAAACAATTAATTAACATGCACATCTGGAACGGTCATTAAGACACTAACAGTTTACAGACGGTAGGCAATTAAGGTCACAGTTATGAAAACTTAGGACACTAAAGAGGCCTTTCTACTGACTCTGAAAAACACCAAAAGAAAGATGCCCAGGGTCCCTGCTCATCTGTGTGAACGTGCCTTAGGCATGCTGCAAGGAGGCATGAGGACTGCAGATGTGACCAGGGCAATAAATTACAGTGTCCGTACTGTGAGACGCCTAAGACAGCGCTACAGGGAGACAGGACGGACAGCTGATCGTCCTCGCTGTGGCAGACCACGTGTAACAACACCTGCACAGGATCGGTACATCCGAACATCACACCTGCGGGACAGGTACAGGATGGCAACAACAATTGCCCGAGTTACACCAGGAACGCACAATCCCTCCATCAGTGCTCACAGCAAGAACTGGCAAATCTGGTGCAGTCCATTTCAGCAGATTTTGTGTGTTTTTGTGAAGGTTGTACAAAATTAATTAAAAAATATATATATTAGAAAAAATGTGACTTCATTTTTAGGAAGAGACAAAACAAACATTCTTGGGGTGGCAAACTTTGGAATAGTCTATAATTATAATATAATAATAGTCTTGTTTTTATAAGTCACTGATGGTGAACCAGTTTCAAACACTGATGGTACACCAGCTTCAAACACTGACGGTACGCCAGCTTCAAACACTGACGGTACGCCAGCTTCAAACACAGCCCTATAATAATGATACAAGTTATATCAGCATAAAAAGTGTTTATTTACAACCTCTGGGGTATAACATGTTGGGCAAAGTGGTATAGGAGAGTCTGACATACAGTATAACCCCTAACTTGAGTTCAGTCTTCACCAATGAGAACCAAGAGGGGCTTCGTCTTTCATGACTGGGAAAGGCCTTGATTCTAGGCTGTAGAAAATCCTACATCCATCACATTAGATCAGAACAGAATGGATCAACAGTGATTCATATTACTGGTTTGCATCCTAAAAAAAGGATAGTTGTGTTTTTCTGCACAACACACTTGTGGATGATGTGGATCATATGGTTATTTGATATATAAGCTTCAGTAACAAAAGAACACCATGGTTGTAATAACCCTTTAAACAGGTAGTTTGTAAATGTGTAGAATGTGTTTGTTTTGTACACTGGTAAGTTCACTAGAAAAACACAACGCTTCCCACCACTGGATCACATAACTAGACGTGAGCTGGACGTGGTCCCAACGCTGCCACCAATGGGTGACTTAGAAATGTCCTTGTTTTTGAAAGAAAAGCACATTTTTAATGTATATCTACATAGGTGTACAGAGGCCCATTATCAGCAACCATCACTCCTGTGTTCCAATGCCACGTTGTGTTAGCTAATCCAAGTTGATCATTTTAAAAGGCTAATTGATCATTAGAAAACCCTTTTGCAATTATATTAGCACAGCTGAAAACTGTTGTGCTGATTAAAGAAGCAATAAATCTGGCCTTTAGACTAGTTGAGTATCTGGAGCATCAGCATTTGTGGGTTCGATTACAGGCTGAAAATGGCCAGAAACAAATAACGTTCTTCTGAAACTCATCAGTCTATTAAATAGTACCCGCAAAACATAGTTGCTGATAATGGGCCTCTGTACGCCTATGTAGATATTCCATAAAAAATCAGCCGAGTGCTGCATCAGGTCATCTGATGCAGCACTCCATCACTCTCCTTGGTCTCCTGTTGAAAAACAAATGATAGTCCCACTAAGCACAAACCAGATGGGATGGCGTATCGCTGCAGAATGCTGTAGTAGCCGTGCTGGTTAAGTGTGCCTTGAATTCTAAATAAATCACAGATAGTGTCACCAGTTTCATCATAGTGCTTGATGTTTTTTGCGACTGCACTTGATGAAACTCTCAAAGTTCTTGACATTTTCCGGATTGACTGACCTTCATGTCTTAAAGTAATTATGGACTGTCGTTTCTCTCTGCTTATTTGAGCTGTTCTTGCCATAATATGGACTTGGTATTTTACCAAATAGGACTATCTTCTGTATACCAGCCCTACCTTGTCACAACTGATTGGCTCAAACCCATTAAGAAGGAAAGAAATTCCACAAATTATCTTTTAACAAGGCACACCTGTTAATTTAAATGCATTCCAGGTGACTACCTCATTAATCTGGTTGAGAGAATGCCAAGAGTGTGCAAAGCTGTCATCAAGGCAAAGGGTGGCTACTTTGAAGAATCTCAAAAATGAAATATATTTTGATTTGTTTAAGACTTTTTAGGTTACTACATGATTCCATATGTGTTATTTCATAGTTTTGATGTCTTCACTATTATTCTACAATGTAGAAAATAGTCAAAATTAAGAAATCACTTGAATGAGTAGGTGTGTCCAAACGTTTGACTGGTACTGTATATAAAACAAATCTTGAGTATCTTAATTCCCACAATGAATGGATAATATGCGTAATAATGTAGGCAGTTCATGAGAAGGATTGTTCTTACAAAAATTACATTTATGGCAAGCAATTATTATTTTTGCAGGCAATTATTATGATTAATCTTATATTGTCGCTAACAACATTACACCATAGCAACACACACACACACACACACACACACACACACACACACACACACACACACACACACACACACACACACACACACACACACACACACACACACACACACACACACACACATACACAAACACACACAAACACACACACACACACACATACACATACACACACACACAAACACACATACATGCCTGAATTGTTAACAGACTTAATGTCTGTTACAGAGATGCCTATGTAGTG
>CM042381.1:34977659-35095159 GCA_023634145.1 Thymallus thymallus
CTAGCATTGAAGTAAAACATTTATTTAACCAGGTAGGCCAGTTGAGAACAAGTTCTCATTTACAACTGCGACCTGGCCAAGACAAAGCAAAGCAGTGCGACAAAAACAACAACACAGAGTTACACATGGGATAAACAAATGTACAGTCAATAACACAATAGAAAATCTATGTACAGTGTGTACAAATGTAGTAAGATTAGGAAGGAAACTCGTTTGGAAGTTCAAAGCAGGGCCAGATGTATACAGAATGGTGTTGTCTGCGTAGAGGTGGATCAGAGAGTCACCAGCTGCAAGAGCGACATCATTGATATATACAGAGAATAAAGTCGGCCCGAGAATTGATCCCTGTGGCACCCCCATAGAGACTGCCAGAGGTCCGGACAACAGGCCCTCTGATTTGACACACTGAACTCTATCTGAGAAGTAGTTGGTGAACCAGGCGAGGCAGTCATTTGAGAAACCAAGGCTGTTGTGTCGGCCAATAAGAATGCGGTGATTGACAGAGTCGAAAGCCTTGGCCAGGTCAATGAAGAAGGCTGCACAGTACTGTCTTTTATCGATTCCGGTTATAATATCGTTTAGGACCTTGAGCGTGGCTGAGGTGCACCCATGACCAGCTCGGAAACCAGATTGCATAGTGGAGAAGGTACGGTGGGATTCGAAATTAAGCCCGTCTGGTAGTGGCTTGTGTCACTAGGCAATTTGCGGATGGGCCGGTGTAGTAGGATTTGATCTTAGTCCTGTATTGACGATTTGCCTGTTTGATGGTTCATCCGAGGGCATAAAAATACCTTTTCTACAGTTCTTGGAAATCTGCACCCTACTTCTGAAACACAAACCTTTATCGCCACCTTGTGGTGGTTGAGGAGTGGTTGTATTTCCAGGTTGTTGTACCCTGCTTGTAACACTGTTACACAAATGTAATTTATTTATGTATTTAGGCACATAAGACATACCATGAGAGGACTGTTCCATGGACTCCCACTCTCCCTCTTTATCTGTCCTCTAGAGGGAGTGGAGTGCCATGAGAGGATCTCAGACTGCTTGTGTACTGTGAAATATTCAGAGGTATAATGGTGTGTACTGTGGAATACTCAGAGGTATAATAGTGTGTACTGTGGAATATTCAGAGGTATAATGGTGTGTACTGTGGAATACTCAGTGGTATAATGGTGTGTACTGTGGAATACTCAGAGGTATAATAGTGTGTACTGTGGAATACTCAGATGTATAATAGTGTGTACTGTGGAATACTCAGAGGTATAATGGTGTGTACTGTGGAATACTCAGAGGTATAATGGTGTGTACTGTGGAATACTCAGAGGTATAATGGCCTTGGGCTATGTCCCAAATGGCACCCTATTCCCTACATAGCCCTGGTCAAAATTTGTGCTCTATATAGGAAATAAGGTTGCCATTTGAAATGCAGACTTGGACTCTGAAGCCATCCTTTTTTGCAATGAATTGTGACGCAATCAATGGCTTTGATGCTCTCTTACGCAAGTAGATATTGGAGAGAGGAGGATTACTTCTGAAACACGAGCCTACATGGCCACCTTGTGGTGGTTGAGGAGTGGTTGTATTTCCAGGTTGTTGTACCCTGCTTGTAACACTGTTACACATCTGTCATTTATTTGTGTTTAGGCACATAAGACATGCCCCATACGTGGTTTATACCCTCCATCCATCCATCCCTCATCCCCATCTTTCGTTTAAAAGCAGGATCCTTAAGTATCCGTCAACCAAAGTACAGGAGGCTGTGTCTAAACACATCAACGAAAGAGTCTGATGGAAAATGGTGCCCAAAAATAATACAGCAGCTAGGGTGCAATACCGTCAATCAACCACACGATGTCAGGCAAGTACCCATGAAAGAAACCTGTCAATAGGAATAATTGAAACATATTCAAACATGAACTCAATAACATGAATTCAATGCTTATGAAACTAATTTTGGTGAACTTCACAAATAGAACAGGATATATTTCTTACTCTGTTACAGCAAAAATAAAAAATAAACGGTTCTAAACACCTATTATTGTCATCAGTGGTTGAGTTGTGAAGGAGAGGAGCTGTTTCCACATGCTCCATCTGTGCTGGCTGTTTCAACATGCTCCATCTGTGCTGGCTGTTTCAACATGCTCCATCTGTGCTGGCTGTTTCAACATGCTCCATCTGTGCTGGCTGTTTCAACATGCTCCATCTGTGCTGGCTGTTTCAACATGCTCCATCTGTGCTGGCTGTTTCAACATGCTCCATCTGTGCTGGCTGTTTCCACATGATCCATCTGTGCTGGCTGTTTCAACATGCTCCATCTGTGCTGGCTGTTTCCACATGATCCATCTGTGCTGGCTGTTTCCTCACATTCCATCTGTGCTGGCTGTTTCCACATGTTCCATCTGTGCTGGATGTTTCCACATGTTTAGAACCATTTATTTTTTATTTTTGCTGTAACAGAGTAAGAAATATATCCTGTTCTATTTGTGCTGGCTGTTTCCAAATGTTCCATCTGTGGTGTATACTGTGGAATACTCAGAGGTATAATAGTGTGTACTGTGGAATACTCAGAGGTATAATGGTGTGTACTGTGGAATACTCAGAGGTATAATAGTGTGTACTGTGGAATACTCAACAACTGCTACGTACTACACAGTGTGATTATCATATAGCAGGGCCCCATGGTACGTACTACACAGTGTGATTATCATATAGCAGGGCCCCATGGTACGTACTACACAGTGTGATTATCATATAGCAGGGCCCCATGGTACGTAGATGGTAATATGATTCTCTACACTATACTAGTTTATTGATCTGGTCCGCTCCGTCATTATGTGAACGCTGATCATTGCGTTCAGCTAAAAATAAATTAGGCTAAACCAAAATATTTCTTGCATACTTACGTATCATAAAACTCTCTATAGGCAAAGCATCCTTCCGCATACAACAATAAACCAGGTTCCTCTGCAAATACTTAAGAGGAGCGATTGGAGCCCCACCCACCTACAGAAGAAACACACTGCAACAGAGATACTGGGAACGTTCCGGTTCTGAGCTGCATTCCGGCTCCGTCACACTCTCGGGGTGGGGTTTCTAGTTTAGCTGCGTGGATAATAGCGACTGTCTGGCAGAGTGATGTCACACAACCAATAGACCCAACCAGTGAACCGGTGTAGTAGCTGGGGAAAGCGCACCTGTTGAACAACAGGCTCACAACGATATTCCTGTTTTCCGTATTTCTTCGAAGCTTTTGACTGCGTTTGAAAGTTCAGAATGACGGACACAATAATGACCAACGGAGCGGGTCAGAATGGATACTTTAAAAAGGTGAGTGATTATGTTTGATGTTATGATAAAGATGATAGCGCAGTTACGCAGGGAATGTTCATAACGATTCATGTATTACAAACCGTGTACTTATGAATGGACTCTGTCTCTTCTAAACGCAGTATTTTTGCTTTCACTGAAATGAATAGCGGCCTAGTGGATGTATTTGTAATGTATCTCTATCAAAGCAACCGGTGTGGATGTCTGACTTACTACCTGGGGGCCAGTAGTCAGCCTAAGGGACATATATCTCACAGGCTATTGTGAGTACATGATGAGGTATTTATGGAATGCTTTCATCTACTGAGGTGTGCGCTCTTGTCTTCCTGCCTGCCTGTGTGTCTGTGGTGTGTCTTTCTGTGGATAAGAACCTGGCGAGGTTGGAGAGATAGCTGACAGACTGCCAGAAGATACTGCACAGGGGTCATGGTTACATTAACACACTGTATAATCTATATGATATGGGTCAGAAAACATACCTCAATGCAGGGATGGGATATGCCACTGGACTCCAAACGTTACCTTTATCCCCAGGTTCCACACTAATCAAGAAGATAGAAATACTCCTAGTTTTCCCGGAAAACGTCCTCACGCTAGCTAGCAGTAGCTACAGCAGCCATTATGAAGGTATACTAGCAGTTAAGAGGGTTGGGCCAGTAACCGAAAGGTCGCTGGTTCGAATCCCCGAGCCGGCAAGATGGACAAATCTGCTGTTCTGCCCATGAGCAAGGCAGTTAACCCCCAACAACTGCTCCCCGGGTGCCGATGACGTCGATAGCACTTCTCTGACTCAGAGGGTTTGGGTTTAAATGCGGAAGACACATTGAGGTTGAATGCATTCAGCTGAGCAACTGGCTAGGTATCCCTCTTTCCTCAACACTGGCTAGGTATCCCTCTTTCCTCAACACTGGCTAGGTATCCCTCTTTCCTCAACACTGGCTAGGTATCCCTCTTTCCTCAACACTGGCTAGGTATCCCTCTTTCCTCAACACTGGCTAAGTATCCCTCTTTCCTCAACACTGGCTAGGTATCCCTCTTTCCTAAACACTGGCTAGGTATCCCTCTTTCCTCAACACTGGCTAGGTATCCCTCTTTCCTCAACACTGGCTAGGTATCCCTCTTTCCTCAACACTGGCTAGGTATCCCTCTTTCCTCAACACTGGCTAAGTATCCCTCTTTCCTCAACACTGGCTAGGTATCCCTCTTTCCTCAACACTGGCTATGCATCCCCTCTCCTCAACACTGGCTAGGTATCCCTCTTTCCTCAACACTGGCTAGGTATCCCTCTTTCCTTAACACTGGCTAGGTATCCCTCTTTCCTAAACACTGGCTAGGTATCCCTCTTTCCTAAACACTGGCTAGGTATCCCTCTTTCCTAAACACTGGCTAGGTATCCCTCTTTCCTAAACACTGGCTAGGTATCCCTCTTTCCTCAACACTGGCTAGGTATCCCTCTTTCCTCAACACTGGCTAGGTATCCCTCTTTCCTCAACACTGGCTAGGTATCCCTCTTTCCTTAACACTGGCTAGGTATCCCTCTTTCCTCAACACTGGCTAGGTATCCCTCTTTCCTCAACACTGGCTAGGTATCCCTCTTTCCTCAACACTGGCTAGGTATCCCTCTTTCCTCAACACTGGCTAGGTATCCCTCTTTCCTTAACACTGGCTAGGTATCCCTCTTTCCTCAACACTGGCTAGGTATCCCTCTTTCCTTAACACTGGCTAGGTATCCCTCTTTCCTCAACACTGGCTAGGTATCCCTCTTTCCTCAACACTGGCTAGGTATCCCTCTTTCCTCAACACTGGCTAGGTATCCCTCTTTCCTCAACACTGGCTATGCATCCCCTCTCCTCAACACTGGCTATGCATCCCCTCTCCTCAACACTGGCTAGGTATCCCTCTTTCCTCAACACTGGCTAGGTATCCCTCTTTCCTCAACACTGGCTATGTATCCCTCTTTCCTAAACACTGGCTAGGTATCCCTCTTTCCTTAACACTGGCTAGGTATCCCTCTTTCCTCAACACTGGCTAGGTATCCCTCTTTCCTCAACACTGGCTAGGTATCCCTCTTTCCTCAACACTGGCTATGCATCCCCTCTCCTCAACACTGGCTAAGTATCCCTCTTTCCTAAAGGTAACGTTTGGAGTCCAGTGGCATATCCCATCCATGCATTGAGGTATGTTTTCTGACCCATATCTCTCACCAGTTCCACGGTGTGTTAATGTAACCATGATTATGTTCCGGCCCCTGTGCAGCGTAACAGTAGGGTCGGTATCTTCTAGCAAGCTGACAGACAGAGTTATGGATGATTCATTCCAGCCAGGCATCGGTCATTGCCCCATAACATTCCTTTTACATGAGGCCTAGTCTGTGTCCCAAATGGCACCCTATCCCCTATGGGCCCTGGTCAAATGGCACCCTATCCCCTATGGGCCCTGGTCAAATGGCACCCTATCCCCTATGGGCCCTGGTCAAATGGCACCCTATCCCCTATGGGCACTGGTCAAATGGCACCCTATCCCCTATGGGCCCTGGTCAAATGGCACCCTATCCCCTATGGGCCCTGGTCAAATGGCACCCTATCCCCTATGTGCTCTGATTAAAAGTAGTGCACTATAGGGAATAGAATGGCATTTGGGACACAGCCCATGAAAGACCTGTCATGAAAGTTGGGTTAGAGGTCGTTTCACAGGGATTTAGTCTGTGATCCCTGGAAGTTTATCTGTAGAAACTATAAAGTGGTTTAGTTTCTGGTAAGACAGGATGTAGTTAAATGGTTGACTGTATAATAGATATAATAGATAGTAGTTAAACTGTATAATAGATATAATAGATAGTAGTTAAACTGTATAATAGATAGTAGTTAAACTGTATAATAGATAGTAGTTAAACTGTATAATAGATATAATAGATAGTAGTTAAACTGTATAATAGATATAATAGATAGTAGTTAAACTGTATAATAGATAGTAGTTAAACTGTATAATAGATATAATAGATAGTAGTTAAACTGTATAATAGATATAATAGATAGTAGTTAAACTGTATAATAGATAGTAGTTAAACTGTATAATAGATATAATAGATAGTAGTTAAACTTTATAATAGATATAATAGATAGTAGTTAAACTGTATAATAGATATAATAGATAGTAGTTAAACTGTATAATAGATATAATAGATAGTAGTTAAACTGTATAATAGATAGTAGTTAAACTGTATAATAGATATAATAGATAGTAGTTAAACTGTATAATAGATATAGATAGATAGTAGTTAAACTGTATAATAGATATAATAGATAGTAGTTAAACTGTATAATAGATAGTAGTTAAACTGTATAATAGATATAATAGATAGTAGTTAAACTGTATAATAGATATAATAGATAGTAGTTAAACTGTATAATAGATAGTAGTTAAACTGTATAATAGATATAATAGATAGTAGTTAAACTGTATAATAGATAGTAGTTAAACTGTATAATAGATATAATAGATAGTAGTTAAACTGTATAATAGATATAATAGATAGTAGTTAAACTGTATAATAGATAGTAGTTAAACTGTATAATAGATATAATAGATAGTAGTTAAACTGTATAATAGATATAATAGATAGTAGTTCAACTGTATAATAGATAGTAGTTAAACTGTATAATAGATAGTAGTTAAACTGTATAATAGATATAATAGATAGTAGTTAAACTGTATAATAGATATAATAGATAGTAGTTAAACTGTATAATAGATAGTAGTTAAACTGTATAATAGATATAATAGATAGTAGTTAAACTGTATAATAGATATAGATAGATAGTAGTTAAACTGTATAATAGATATAATAGATAGTAGTTAAACTGTATAATAGATAGTAGTTAAACTGTATAATAGATATAATAGATAGTAGTTAAACTGTATAATAGATATAATAGATAGTAGTTAAACTGTATAATAGATATAATAGATAGTAGTTAAACTGTATAATAGATAGTAGTTAAACTGTATAATAGATATAATAGATAGTAGTTAAACTGTATAATAGATATAATAGATAGTAGTTAAACTGTATAATAGATATAATAGATAGTAGTTAAACTGTATAATAGATAGTAGTTAAACTGTATAATAGATATAATAGATAGTAGTTAAACTGTATAATAGATATAATAGATAGTAGTTAAACTGTATAATAGATAGTAGGTAAACTGTATAATAGATATAATAGATAGTAGTTAAACTGTATAATAGATATAGATAGATAGTAGTTAAACTGTATAATAGATAGTAGTTAAACTGTATAATAGATATAATAGATAGTAGTTAAACTGTATAATAGATATAATAGATAGTAGTTAAACTGTATAATAGATATAATAGATAGTAGTTAAACTGTATAATAGATATAATAGATAGTAGTTAAACTGTATAATAGATAGTAGTTAAACTGTATAATAGATATAATAGATAGTAGTTAAACTGTATAATAGATAGTAGTTAAACTGTATAATAGATATAATAGATAGTAGTTAAACTGTATAATAGATATAATAGATAGTAGTTAATCTGTATAATAGATAGTAGTTAAACTGTATAATAGATAGTAGTTAAACTGTATAATAGATATAATAGATAGTAGTTAAACTGTATAATAGATATAGATAGATAGTAGTTAAACTGTATAATAGATATAATAGATAGTAGTTAAACTGTATAATAGATATAATAGATAGTAGTTAAACTGTATAATAGATATAATAGATAGTAGTTAAACTGTATAATAGATATAATAGATAGTAGTTAAACTGTATAATAGATATAATAGATAGTAGTTAAACTGTATAATAGATAGTAGTTAAACTGTATAATAGATATAATAGATAGTAGTTAAACTGTATAATAGATAGTAGTTAAACTGTATAATAGATATAATAGATAGTAGTTAAACTGTATAATAGATATAATAGATAGTAGTTAAACTGTATAATAGATATAATAGATAGTAGTTAAACTGTATAATAGATAGTAGTTAAACTGTATAATAGATATAATAGATAGTAGTTAAACTGTATAATAGATATAATAGATAGTAGTTAAACTGTATAATAGATATAATAGATAGTAGTTAAACTGTATAATAGATATAGATAGATAGTAGTTAAACTGTATAATAGATAGTAGTTAAACTGTATAATAGTTAGTAGTTAAACTGTATAATAGTTAGTAGTTAAACTGTATAATAGATAGTAGTTAAACTGTATAATAGATAGTAGTTAAACTGTATAATAGATAGTAGTTAAACTGTATAATAGATATAATAGATAGTAGTTAATCTGTATAATAGATAGTAGTTAAACTGTATAATAGATAGTAGTTAAACTGTATAATAGATATAATAGATAGTAGTTAAACTGTATAATAGATATAATAGATAGTAGTTAAACTGTATAATAGATATAATAGATAGTAGTTAAACTGTATAATAGATAGTAGTTAAACTGTATAATAGATATAATAGATAGTAGTTAAACTGTATAATAGATATAATAGATAGTAGTTAAACTGTATAATAGATATAATAGATAGTAGTTAAACTGTATAATAGATATAATAGATAGTAGTTAAACTGTATAATAGATATAATAGATAGTAGTTAAACTGTATAATAGATCGTAGTTAAACTGTATAATAGATATAATAGATAGTAGTTAAACTGTATAATAGATATAATAGATAGTAGTTAAACTGTATAATAGATATAATAGATAGTAGTTAAACTGTATAATAGATATAATAGATAGTAGTTAAACTGTATAATAGATATCGCCAGAAGCCCATCACGATAAAGACTATTTATACATGTCATAGTCATATCTACAGAGTCCTGTAACCTTTATCTAGTCTGTCTTTGAGTAATGGTTTATGTATGTCCCAAATTGCACCCTTTTCCCTATGTTCACTACTTTACTTCTTCTCTGTCTCTGTCTCTGTGTCTTCTGTCTCAGTCTCTGTCTCTGCTTGGTGAGAATGAGGTCAGTGATTTATTATGCTGCTCTAACAGATGCTCCACCCTCCGCTCCACAGACTCGCTGCTCTACTCCTTGTCTGCCGACAGATAATCCTGTGAGATGCCGTGGTAACGCGGTTTCAGGCCGGGTTCCCAAACCTCTGCTATTTATCTGAGCTGGTTTCAGGCCGGGTTCCCAAACCTCTGCTATTTATCTGAGCTGGTTTCAGGCCGGGTTCCCAAACCTCTGCTATTTATCTGAGCTGGTTTCAGGCCTCTCTGCCCTCCTGCCACCATAGAGATCCTGTTCAATGACTTTTGTTATTTTTACTAGTAATCTAATTCCTAATTTTATGGCAGCCACGGTCTACGAGAGGGAAAATGCTAAATCGGCATGTTTCTCCTGGTTTCTCCTGAATTCCCTACAAAGCTCTGGTCAAAGGTAGTTCACTATGTAGAGAGTAAGGTTCCATTAGGGACGTTTGTCCACCAGTCCGACAGCAGCCAGATACCATTGACGTAGAATCAGCCCAAGGCTGTCCCAGTCCCAACCCACGCAGACAGATTGACAGCATGTGCCCTGGCCCAGAGAGAGAGAGAGAGAGAGAGAGAGAGAGAGAGAGACTAGGGCTGCGTCCTAAATGGCACCCTATTCCCTATGGTCAAAAGTAGTACACTATATACAGAATAGGGTGTCATTTGGGACACAACCTAGGACTGCTGCTTGCCTCTGCAGTCTGTCTGGACAATGTCAGAGGAAACACAGTAAAATGCCCCCTGTGGAGTTTCTACTGCAAAAGAACATTGAAACATCCCTTTAAGAAACACTCAAGCTACTTCCCTTCGATTGGGGACAGTTTAACCATGTTTGAGGTTTGGAATGGCTCCGTTCTCTTGTGCTGCTGAAAACTAAACTAAATCATTGGTGAATGAGGGTGAACTCTCACATTATTTCTAGCCTTCTGCCCAGTTTGTATAACGCACAGAGGCATTTACCATGATGAACCATCACTCTAAATTAATGTTCTTTATGTTAACTTTACACAACAAATACACTCCCTCCCTCATTCTGAATAGTCCTGGCCAATGGAAAGAGAGGCAGCTAACTGAACTGTTCCCTGATTACTACAGTTGAAGTCTGAGGTTTACATACACTTAGGTTGAAGTCATTAAAACTCATTCAACTGTAGTAATCATTCAACCACTCCACAGATTTCATGTTAACTAAACTATAGTTTTGGCAAGTCTGTTAGGACATCTACTTTGTGCATGACACAAGTAATTCTCCCAACAATTGTTTACAGACAGATTATTTAACTTATAATTCACTATATCACAATTCCAGTGGGTCAGAAGTTTACATAAATTGACTGTTCCTTTAAACAGCTTGGAAAATTCCAGAAAATGATGTCATGGCTTTAGAAGCTTCTGATAGGCTAATTTACATAATTTGAGTCAATTGGAGGTGTACCTGTGGATGTATTTCAAGGCCTACCTTCAAACTCAGTGCCTCTTTGCTCGACATCATGGGAAAATCAAAAGAAATCTGCGAAGACCTCAGAATTTTTTTTTTTTAGACCTCCACAAGTCTGGTTCATCCTTGGGAGCAATTTCCAAACGCCTGAAGGTACCACGTTCATCTGTACAAACAACAGTAAGCAAGTATAAACACCATGGGACCACGCAGCCATCATACCGCTCAGGAAGGAGACGCGTTCTGTCTCCTAGAGATGAACGTACTTTGGTGTGAAAAGTGCAAATCAATCCCAGAAAAACAGCAAAAGACCTGGTGAAGATGCTGGAGGAAACAGGTACAAAAGTATCTATATCCACAGTAAAACAAGCCCTATATCGACATGTATTTGGCTAAGGTGTATGTAAACGTCCGACTTCAACTGTATGTCTGCGTCCCAAATTACACCCTGTCCTCCGGGCCCGTAGGGACCTGGTCAAAGTAGTGCTGTCACCCCGCTGTCATCCAGAAGGCGAGGTCAGTTCAGGTGCATCAAAGCTGGGACCGATAGACTGAAAAACAACTTCTATCTCAAGGTCATCAGACAGCTAAACAGCCACCACTAGCACATTAGAGGCTGCTGCCTAGAGACACAGACTAGAAATCACTAGTGAAGAGACAGACCACATGTCCCTCTGTGTCCTTTAGTGAAGAGACAGACCACATGTCCCTCTGTGTCCTTTAGTGAAGAGACAGATCACATGTCCCTCTGTGTCCTTTAGTGAAGAGACAGATCACATGTCCCTCTGTGTCCTTTAGTGAAGAGACAGATCACATGTCCCTCTGTGTCCTTTAGTGAAGAGACAGATCACATGTCCCTCTGTGTCCTTTAGTGAAGAGACAGACCACATGTCCCTCTGTGTCCTTTAGTGAAGAGACAGATCACATGTCCCTCTGTGTCCTTTAGTGAAGAGACAGACCACATGTCCCTCTGTGTCCTTTAGTGAAGAGACAGACCACATGTCCCTCTGTGTCCTTTAGTGAAGAGACAGATCACATGTCCCTCTGTGTCCTTTAGTGAAGAGACAGATCACATGTCCCTCTGTGTCCTTTAGTGAAGAGACAGACCACATGTCCCTCTGTGTCCTTTAGTGAAGAGACAGATCACATGTCCCTCTGTGTCCTTTAGTGAAGAGACAGACCACATGTCCCTCTGTGTCCTTTAGTGAAGAGACAGACCACATGTCCCTCTGTGTCCTTTAGTGAAGAGACAGATCACATGTCCCTCTGTGTCCTTTAGTGAAGAGACAGATCACATGTCCCTCTGTGTCCTTTAGTGAAGAGACAGATCACATGTCCCTCTGTGTCCTTTAGTGAAGAGACAGATCACATGTCCCTCTGTGTCCTTTAGTGAAGAGACAGACCACATGTCCCTCTGTGTCCTTTAGTGAAGAGACAGATCACATGTCCCTCTGTGTCCTTTAGTGAAGAGACAGACCACATGTCCCTCTGTGTCCTTTAGTGAAGAGACAGACCACATGTCCCTCTGTGTCCTTTAGTGAAGAGACAGATCACATGTCCCTCTGTGTCCTTTAGTGAAGAGACAGATCACATGTCCCTCTGTGTCCTTTAGTGAAGAGACAGATCACATGTCCCTCTGTGTCCTTTAGTGAAGAGACAGATCACATGTCCCTCTGTGTCCTTTAGTGAAGAGACAGACCACATGTCCCTCTGTGTCCTTTAGTGAAGAGACAGATCACATGTCCCTCTGTGTCCTTTAGTGAAGAGACAGATCACATGTCCCTCTGTGTCCTTTAGTGAAGAGGAGGAGGAAGAGCATTGACCTGATCAGGTGACTCCAGTTTACGTTTCCTCCAAGAGCTTTGATGCTAGCTAGAGGAATGTGATAATCTGTCTGTGGATCAGAGCTGTAGTTCCTGACACACTGGTTCCTGACTGAACCACACCCACACCCACACCCACACCCACACCCACACTCACAGGTCCTTCTTCTTTTTGTGTAACCTTTATTTAACTAGGCAAGTCAGTTAAGAACAAATTCTTATTTACAATGACAGCCTACCTACAGGTTTCGCCCCTGGAGCAAATGAGGGTTAAGTGCCTTGCTCAAGGACACATCGGCAGGTTTTTCACCTTGTCGGCTCGGGTATTCAAACCAGTGACCTTTCGGTTACTGGCCCAACACTCTAACTGCTAGGCTACCTGACACCCTATAATCCTGACTGAACCATATGGAGGTTACAGCTTCCAGGCTGGGTATTGTGAACAGGTAGTTAGGTCTGGCAGCCTGTTTCTCTGACACCAGAAGTACAGGTAGTTAGGTCTGGCAGCCTTCCTCTGACACCAGAATAACAGGTAGTTAGGTCTGGCAGCCTTCCTCTGACACCAGAATAACAGGTAGTTAGGTCTGGCAGCCTGTTCCTCTGACACCAGAAGAACAGGTAGTTAGGTCTGGCAGCCTGTTTCTCTGACACCAGAAGTACAGGTAGTTAGGTCTGGCAGCCTTCCTCTGACACCAGAATAACAGGTAGTTAGGTCTGGCAGCCTGTTCCTCTGACACCAGAAGAACAGGTAGTTAGGTCTGGCAGCCTGTTCCTCTGACACCAGAAGAACAGGTAGTCAGGTCTGGCAGCCTGTTACTCTGACACCAGAATAACAGGTAGTTAGGTCTGGCAGCCTGTTCCTCTGACACCAGAAGAACAGGTAGTTAGGTCTGGCAGCCTGTTCCTCTGACACCAGAAGAACAGGTAGTCAGGTCTGGCAGCCTGTTACTCTGACACCAGAATAACAGGTAGTCAGGTCTGGCAGCCTGTTCCTCTGACACCAGGAGAACAGGCAGTGAGTTCTATAGTCCATGGAGTTTAAGTACAGAGGGGGCAGAAGCACATGGGACTGTTCTTGTTCTTAATTACAGCCTGTTGTGAGGTTCTGGGTGTATCATCAAGACATCAACATTGTCTAAGTCAGCTTGGAGGAATACCTGAGGACTCAGACCTGGTCATCTATCTATCACAGCACAGCTCGCTCAACGCAGGTCTTTTCTGGGTTTTTGTATTGCATACCTTGAACTGTACAGTCAATAAGGTCTCTCACCCTGACTAACCCTGCCTCATGACACTAGTCCAGTCTCTGAGTACAGGTCCTAACAGTCTCTGTTGTCCTCCTCTCTGTTCTGTAGGGATGTAACCCGCTAACCCTGACAGGCCGCTCCAAGCTGCAGAACGAAAGAGCTAGTCTCAACCAGCAGATCATCACACAGATGAGGATGAGAGCCGGGGCAGAGAACTTACAACGGTACGTACACACACACACACACACACACACACACACACACACACACACACACACACACACACACACACACACACACACACACACACACACACACACACATACTGAATATGCAGAGGATAGGGTGCCATTTGGGACACGTTGTTGTTAAAGGGTTTCACAGCGCCTCTCTGTCTGTCTGTCATCCTTCTGTCACTGAAGTGTCTCAACTGTTAGAAGCTCCTTGAGACCAAACAAAGGATGTTCTGTTTCTGTATCTTCCACTACTCATCTCATATGTCTAACTGTACTCTATACTATTCTCAGTATCTTAGTCACCTAACCGTGTTTACATACTGCATCACCAATCTCTTATGTGTATACTGTATACTATAAAGCTAACTATGACACTGTATCTTAGTCCAATGCTGCCCTGACATATGAATATATTCTCAATCCTTTCTTACTTAGATATGTGTGTTATATGTTGTGAAACTGTTAGACATTATTGTTAGATATGACTGCACTGTCAGAGCTAGAAGCACAAGCATTTTGCTACACCCGCAATAACATCTGCTAACCATGTGTATGTGACCAATAACATCTGCTAACCACGTGTATGTGACCAATAACATCTGCTAACCACGTGGATGTGACCAATAACATCTGCTAACCACGTGTATGTGACCAATAACATCTGCTAACCATGTGTATGTGACCAATAACATCTGCTAACCACGTGGATGTGACCAATAACATCTGCTAACCACGTGGATGTGACCAATAACATCTGCTAACCACGTGTATGTGACCAATAACATCTGCTAACCACGTGGATGTGACCAATAACATCTGCTAACCACGTGGATGTGACCAATAACATCTGCTAACCACGTGGATGTGACCAATAACATCTGCTAACCACGTGGATGTGACCAATAACATCTGCTAACCACGTGGATGTGACCAATAACATCTGCTAACCACGTGGATGTGACCAATAACATCTGCTAACCACGTGTATGTGACCAATAACATCTGCTAACCACGTGGATGTGACCAATAACATCTGCTAACCACGTGGATGTGACCAATAACATCTGCTAACCACGTGGATGTGACCAATAACATCTGCTAACCACGTGGATGTGACCAATACATTTGATTTGATTTGATTATGAGATTAAACAGCATTCCTCATAGCTCAGACACACTGGGAGGACTGTCAAATGTTTACCTGTCATCAGTACTTAACACCTCTGACCTGAGTGTCGGCAGTCAATCTCTTTTGTGTTCACACAGCAAAGACCTTGAAGTCGTCAGCCAATCAGAAGGTGGCAGTACAATGCATGTCCTTGTTAGTTGCTAGGTTTAAGGCCTAGATTCTAATGTTATCTAGCTGGCTGTGCTAATGTTGCTATTTTGCAGAAAGCCCAGCTAGCAAGATGATGAAGAAACACTTTACTTCACTCTCCATTATCCCATACTACCAGTGCCAGTACATATGAAGCATGACATTTAACCACTGGGATAAGTCCTGTACCTATCGGCAGAGAGATTCTCTGTGTTTCATGCTTCAGAGAGCAGAGCAGAGACGCAGTTTATAGGTGACATGTTGTAACATAGTTGACATGGACTAGGTGACATGTTGTAACATAGTTGACATGGACTAGGTGACATGTTGTAACATAGTTGACATGTTGTAACATAGTTGACATGGACTAGGTGACATGTTGTAACATAGTTGACATGGACTAGGTGACATGTTGTAACATAGTTGACATGGACTATGTGACATGTTGTAACATAGTTGACATGGACTAGGTGACATGTTGTAACATAGTTGACATGGACTAGGTGACATGTTGTCACATAGTTGACATGGACTAGGTGACATGTTGTAACATAGTTGACATGGACTAGGTGACATGTTGTAACATAGTTGACATGGACTAGGTGACATGTTGTAACATAGTTGACATGGACTAGGTGACATGTTGTAACATAGTTGACATGGACTAGGTGACATGTTGTAACATAGTTGACATGGACTAGGTGACATGTTGTAACATAGTTGACATGGACTAGGTGACATGTTGTCACATAGTTGACATGGACTAGGTGACATGTTGTAACATAGTTGACATGGACTAGGTGACATGTTGTAACATAGTTGACATGGACTAGGTGACATGTTGTAACATAGTTGACATGGACTAGGTGACATGTTGTAACATAGTTGACATGGACTAGGTGACATGTTGTAACATAGTTGACATGGACTAGGTGACATGTTGTAAGTGGCACGTGGTTGTAGACTCAGGACATTCTGTTGTGATCGTAGATCCTCTCAGGACATTCTGTTGTGATCACAACAAGGTATATAGAGCTGGTTTGCAAGTTGATGGTTGAGAAAGTGTTGGGATGTTGTCCTTGTGATTGACAGAAAGCTGCCATCCCTGTGATATGATTGTAGATCTGAGGTAACACCTCATAACATAAAAGTGTGGCATTGTAGTGAACTGGCTGGGCCTGTCAATGAGCTGATGAGCCACACCTCACATGGCTGTCAAGATAACAGGACCCAACCCAGCTCAGGATACACGTCTATTTGACTTTCAAATAAGCTACCAGGGAAAAGCCAGGCCAGCATGTAGTCCTTGGTGTTCCCAAAAAAGGAAAGGTGATAGCATCTCCCATGAATAACCTCAACCATTTCTGATCTCTGGATAGATTCGGCTACCACCCGGTTACTCCACCCTGCACATTAGAGGCTAAGCCCTATGGGATGCTGATCCTTTCTCCACCATGTAATAAACCTAGAGACCCACCATGACTGGCTTCTCCTGTAATAAACCTAGAGACCCACCATGACTGGCTTCTCCTGTAATAAACCTAGAGACCCACCATGACTGGCTTCTCCTGTAATAAACCTAGAGACCCACCATGACTGGCTTCTCCTGTAATAAACCTAGAGACCCAACATGACTGGCTTCTCCTGTAATAAACCTAGAGACCCAACAGGACTGGCTTCTCCTGTTCTTGTCTGAATCACATTCTGGGCCTGGAGCCACCTATCATCTTCATTAGTGGTCCATATGCCTTAGTAAAGAAGATTGTAACCCCCACAAGGTTGACAATAAAGTTTTGCATTTAATATGCGGTGAGGTGCGGCTGTTATTCTGTGTTTTCCCAGAATGCCTCTCTGTGTAAACACAGCGAATAATGATGCCTGGCTAATCAGTTGCCCCGGTGAGCTGGCCTACTGTTTAGTGTGTTGTGCGTTGCCATGGTCCCAGGCGGACACAGGCTCGTGCCCCAGTGTGTGACGAATCTCTTTGACGTCAACAGCAGGTTGTTGCCCATCACCCTCCCTCTACTCCCCTCCTCACTGAGTCTCCTCCTCTCCCCTCCTCACTGAGTCTCCTCCTCTCCCCTCCTCACTGGGTCTCCTCCTCTCCCCTCCTCACTGGGTCTCCTCCTCTCCCCTCCTCACTGGGTCTCCTCCTCTCCCCTCCTCACTGGGTCTCCTCCTCTCCCCTCCTCACTGAGTCTCCTCCTCTCCCCTCCTCACTGGGTCTCCTCCTCTCCCCTCCTCACTGGGTCTCCTCCTCTCCCCTCCTCACTGGGTCTCCTCCTCTCCCCTCCTCACTGGGTCTCCTAATCTCCCCTCATCACTGAGTCTCCTCCTCTCCCCTCCTCACTGGGTCTCCTCCTCCTCTCCCCTCCTCACTGGGTCTCCTCCTCCTCTCCCCTCCTCACTGGGTCTCCTCCTCCTCTCCCCTCCCCACTGGGTCTCCTCTTCCTCTCCCCTCCCCACTGGGTCTCCTCCTCCTCTCCCCTCCTCACTGGGTCTCCTCCTCCTCTCCCCTCCTCACTGTCTGTCTCTCTCTCTCTTATTGGCATGACGCAAGAATGTACATATTGCCAAAGTATCATACATCTTTTTTTATTTGTCTGTCTGTCTCTATCTCTGTCTGTCTCTATCTCTGTCTGTCGGTCTCTCTCTCTCTCTCTGTCGGTCTCTGTCGGTCTCTCTCTCTCTCTCTCTCTCTCTGTCGGTCTCTCTCTCTCTCTCTGTCTCTCTCTCTCTCTCTCTCTCTCTCTGTCACTGTCTCTCTCTCTCTCTCTGTCACTGTCTCTCTCTGTATGTCTCTCTCTCTCTCTGTCTCTGTCTCTCTGTCTCTCTCTGTATGTCTCTCTCTGTATGTCTCTCTCTGTATGTCTCTCTGTCTCTGTCTATCTCGCTCTCTCTCTCTGTCTCTCTCTGTCTGTTGTCAGGTTTCAGTAGTTCTCTCCTAGCAGCAGGTAAAGAAGTGTACCGACCAGACCGACTGGTTTGTCCAGGTGTATTTCTGTGGAGTCACTTCCTGCTAATAATCCACTGGTCTCTACTGTCTCTCTACTAAGTCTACTGTCTCTCTACTAAGTAAGTCTACTGTCTCTCTACTGTCTCTCTACTGTCTCTCTGCTGTGTTTACTGTCTCTACTGTGTTTACTGTCTGCTGTGTTTACTGTCTCTCTACTGTCTCTGTACTGTCTCTCTGCTGTGTTTACTGTCTCTACTGTCTCTGTACTGTCTCTCTGCTGTGTTTACTGTCTCTCTGCTGTGTTTACTGTCTCTACTGTCTCTCTACTGTCTCTCTGCTGTGTTTACTGTCTCTACTGTCTCTGTACTGTCTCTCTGCTGTGTTTACTGTCTCTCTGCTGTGTTTACTGTCTCTCTGCTGTGTTTACTGTCTCTACTGTCTCTCTACTAAGTAAGTCTACTGTCTCTCTACTAAGTCTACTGACTAGTCTACTGCCCTCCTGGGTCAGGGCAGTAGTCACCCTCCTGGGTCAGGGCAGTAGTCACCCTCCTGGGTCAGGGCAGTAGTCACCCTCCTGGGTCAGGGCAGTAGTCACCCTCCTGGGTCAGGGCAGTAGTCACCCTCCTGGGTCAGGGCACTAGCCTGGTTCGCTAACTACTTTGCAGACAGAGTTCAGTGTGTCAAATCGGAGGGCCTATTGTCCGATCCTCTGGCAGTCTCTATGGGGGTGCCACAGGGTTCAATTCTTGGGCCAACCCTTTTCTCTATATACATCAACGATGTCGCTCTCGCTGCTGGTGACTCTCTGATCCATCTCTATGCAGACGACACCATTCTGTATACATCTGGCCCCTCTTTGGATACTGTGTTTACTAACCTTCAATCAAGCTTCAATGCCATACAACACTCCTTCCGTGGCCTCCAACTGCTCTTAAACGCTAGTAAAACTAAGTGCATGCTTTTCTATCGAACGCTGCCAGCACCCGCCCACCGGACTATCATCACTACTCTCGATGGATCCGAATTAGAATACGTGGACACCTACAAATACCTAGGCATCTGGTTAGACTATAAACTCAACTTCCAGACTCACATCAACCATCTCCAATCCAAAATTAAATCCAGAATTGGCTTCCTATTTCGCAACAAAGCCTCCTTCACTCATGCTGCCAAACATGCCCTTGTAAAACTGACTATCCTACCGATCCTTGATTTCGGCGATGTCATTTACAAACTAGCCTCCAACACTCTACTCAGCAAATTGGATGTAGTCTATCACAGTGCCATCCGTTTTGTCACCAAAGCCCCATACACTACCCACCACTGCGACCTGTATGCTCTCGTTGGCTGGCCTTCATTATATATTCGTCGCCAAACCCACTGGTTCCAGGTCATCTATAAGTCTTTATTAGGTAAATCCCCGCCCTATCTCAGCTCACTGGTCAACATAGCAACACCCACCCGTAGCATGCGCTCCAGCAGGTATATCTCACTGGCCACCCCCAAAGCCAACACCTCCTTTGGCCGCCATTCCTTCCAGTTCGCTGCTGCCAATGACTGGAACGAATTGCAAAAATCATTGAAGCTAGAGGTTCCTATCTCCCTCAATAACTTTAAGCATCAGCTGTCAAAGCTGCTTATCAATCACTGCACCTGTATATAGCCCTTCTGTAAATAGCCCACACTACTACCTCATCCCCATATTTATTTTTGTTTATTTTCACTAATCTTGCACTCCAGTATCTCTATTTGCACATCATAATTTGCACATCCTTCATTCCTGTGTTAATGATGATAATTCTGTAATTTATTTCACCACTATAGTCTTATTTATTGTCCTACCTCCTAACCTTACTGCATTTTTGCACTACATTTTGCACTCTGTATATAGATTTTTCTATTGTGTTTTTGACTGTTTGTTTAATGTGTAACTCTGTGTTGTTATTTGTCGCACTGCTTTGCTTTGTCTTGGCCAGGTCGCAGTTGCAAATGAGAACTTGTTCTCAACTGACCTACCTGGTTAAATAAAGGTGAAATAAAAATAAAAAAAATAGTCACCCTCCTGGGTCAGGGCAGTAGTCACCCTCCTGGGTCAGGGCACTAGTCACCCTCCTGGGTCAGGGCAGTAGTCACCCTCCTGGGTCAGGGCAGTAGTCACCCTCCTGGGTCAGGGCAGTAGTCACCCTCCTGGGTCAGGGCAGTATTCACCCTCCTGGGTCAGGGCAGTAGTCACCCTCCTGGGTCAGGGCACTAGTCACCCTCCTGGGTCAGGGCAGTAGTCACCCTCCTGGGTGAGTACTGCCTGTTCCAAGAGGGCATCAGTCTTCCTGTCCCACCCATTCTGGATGCATCTTAGTGTCCCACTGCCTGGGTAGGGATACATCAAGTCAGTGCCTCATCTGTATTGTCCCTATTAGTTAGAGATAACTAGAGGCCCGTGTGTTCTGTGGCCTAGAGGCCCGCTTGTTGTGTGACCTAGAGGCCCGCTTGTTGTGTGACCTAGAGGCCCGCTTGTTGTATGACCTAGAGGCCTGCTTGTTGTGTGACCTAGAGGCCCGCTTGTTGTGTGACCTAGAGGCCCCCTTGTTGTGTGACCTAGAGGCCCGCTTGTTGTGTGACCTAGAGGCCCGCTTGTTGTGTGACCTAGAGGCCCGCTTGTTGTGTGACCTAGAGGCCCGCTTGTTGTGTGACCTAGAGGCCCGCTTGTTGTGTGACCTAGAGGCCCCCTTGTTGTGTGACCTAGAGGCCCCCTTGTTGTGTGACCTAGAGGCCCCCTTGTTGTGTGACCTAGAGGCCCCCTTGTTGTGTGACCTAGAGGCCCGTGTGTTCTGTGGCCTAGAGGCCCGCTTGTTGTGTGACCTAGAGGCCCCCTTGTTGTGTGACCTAGAGGCCCCCTTGTTGTGTGGCCTAGAGGCCCCCTTGTTGTGTGACCTAGAGGCCCCCTTGTTGTGTGACCTAGAGGCCCCCTTGTTGTGTGACCTAGAGGCCCCCTTGTTGTGTGACCTAGAGGCCCCCTTGTTGTGTGACCTAGAGGCCCCCTTGTTGTGTGACCTAGAGGCCTGCGTGTTCTGTGACCTAGAGGCCCCCTTGTTGTGTGACCTAGAGGCCCCCTTGTTGTGTGACCTAGAGGCCCCCTTGTTGTGTGACCTAGAGGCCCCCTTGTTGTGTGACCTAGAGGCCCCCTTGTTGTGTGACCTAGAGGCCTGCGTGTTCTGTGACCTAGAGGCCCGTGTAAGTACAACAATACTCAGAAACCAGGTCAAGTCTGATGTGAGGAAACACTGAGAGAAACCAGGCTCAGGCCAATCACAAGCTGCCAAGGCCAGATTCGGGCCAATCAGTGTCTCATTTTTTCCAGGCCACCTCTCAATTAGCCCTGGTCGAAATTAGTGCACTACGTAGGGAATAGGGTGCCATTTGGAACGCAGTCCCAGGTCATTTCTACAGTATCTTGATGACAATGTTTAATCAAACTGCCGTCATCATTGCCCATTGGCAGTCATTATCATAGAGCATTTCAACACTGGACAAAATGGAACTTGGTCTAAAGTGTATACCATGCCACTAAAATGTGCATTGTTGTGCATCACACAAGGATTGTCTGAGACCAGCCATCCGACAGCTGATGAAACTGTGGGTTTGCACAACCAAAGATTTCTGCACCAACTGTCAGAAACCATTGGCACTGGCACTGGCAATTTAAAAATCAAGAAAATAGTGCCGTCTGCTTTGCTTAATATAAGAAATTTGAAATGATTTATACTTTTACTTTTGATACTTAAGTACATTTTAAACCAAAATACTTTTAGACTTTTACTCAAGTAGTATTTTACTGGGTGACTTTCACTTTTACTTGAGTCATTTTCTATTAAGGTATCTTTACTTTTACTCAAGTATGAGGACTGAGTACTTTTCCCACCACTGCATGCGTGTTACTGACACTTTCCCTCCATGTACATCTAAGTGTGATATGTGCTGCTTTGTTCTGGACCAACTCAATTGACCAATGTCCTTCTTTGCTGCACCTGACCACACAGCTGGGCAGTAGTCCAGGTCCGACTAAACTAGGGCCTGTAGGACCTGTCTGGTCGACTGAGACGTCAAGAAGGCAGAGCCTATAAGTTTGGACATGACCACTTCCTATCTAGGGTTACACCCTGCAGTTTGAAGAGGAGTGGGACAACAGCCTGTTATCAAAGTTATTAAAATATGTTGTTTACCTCAGTCTGACAGCTCAGCCCTGTCTGTCAGTTAGTATTATATGTTGTTTACCTCAGTCTGACAGCTCAGCCCTGTCTGACAGTTAGTATTATATGTTGTTTACCTCAGTCTGACAGCTCAGCCCTGTCTGTCAGTTAGTATTATATGTTGTTTACCTCAGTCTGACAGCTCAGCTCAGCCCTGTCTGTCAGTTAGTATTATATGTTGTTTACCTCAGTCTGACAGCTCAGCTCTGTCTGTCAGTTAGTATTATATGTTGTTTACCTCAGTCTGACAGCTCAGCCCTGTCTGTCAGTTAGTTTTATATGTTGTTTACCTCAGTCTGACAGCTCAGCTCTGTCTGTCAGTTAGTATTATATGTTGTTTACCTCAGTCTGACAGCTCAGCTCTGTCTGTCAGTTAGTATTATATGTTGTTTACCTCAGTCTGACAGCTCAGCTCTGTCTGTCAGTTAGTATTATATGTTGTTTACCTCAGTCTGACAGCTCAGCCCTGTCTGTCAGTTAGTATTATATGTTGTTTACCTCAGTCTGACAGCTCAGCCCTGTCTGTCAGTTAGTTTTATATGTTGTTTACCTCAGTCTGACAGCTCAGCTCTGTCTGTCAGTTAGTATTATATGTTGTTTACCTCAGTCCGACAGCTCAGCCCTGTCTGTCAGTTAGTATTATATGTTGTTTACCTCAGTCTGACAGCTCAGCCCTGTCTGTCAGTTAGTATTATATGTTGTTTACCTCAGTCTGACAGCTCAGCCCTGTCTGTCAGTTAGTTTTATATGTTGTTTACCTCAGTCTGACAGCTCAGCTCTGTCTGTCAGTTAGTATTATATGTTGTTTACCTCAGTCTGACAGCTCAGCCCTGTCTGTCAGTTAGTATTATATGTTGTTTACCTCAGTCTGACAGCTCAGCCCTGTCTGTCAGTTAGTATTATATGTTGTTTACCTCAGTCTGACAGCTCAGCCCTGTCTGTCAGTTAGTTTTATATGTTGTTTACCTCAGTCTGACAGCTCAGCTCTGTCTGTCAGTTAGTATTATATGTTGTTTACCTCAGTCTGACAGCTCAGCTCTGTCTGTCAGTTAGTATTATATGTTGTTTACCTCAGTCTGACAGCTCAGCCCTGTCTGTCAGTTAGTATTATATGTTGTTTACCTCAGTCTGACAGCTCAGCCCTGTCTGTCAGTTAGTATTATATGTTGTTTACCTCAGTCTGACAGCTCAGCTCTGTCTGTCAGTTAGTATTATATGTTGTTTACCTCAGTCTGACAGCTCAGCCCTGTCTGTCAGTTAGTATTATATGTTGTTTACCTCAGTCTGACAGCTCAGCCCTGTCTGTCAGTTAGTATTATATGTTGTTTACCTCAGTCTGACAGCTCAGCTCTGTCTGTCAGTTAGTATTATATGTTGTTTACCTCAGTCTGACAGCTCAGCCCTGTCTGTCAGTTAGTATTATATGTTGTTTACCTCAGTCTGACAGCTCAGCCCAGCTCTGTCTGTCAGTTAGTATTATATGTTGTTTACCTCAGTCTGACAGCTCAGCTCAGCTCTGTCTGTCAGTTAGTATTATATGTTGTTTACCTCAGTCTGACAGCTCAGCCCTGTCTGTCAAAGCTTGTATCTGAAATGCTTGAAAACTCCTACAACTCTCTTTTCAATTTGTGTTGTGAATGCTAACATCTTTCTGTTCCTGTCTCCAGGGCGACCTCCAACAACAAAGTGTGTGAGATGGTTGGTCTGGAGCTGAGTTACATCAACTCTAACCTGCAGCTCCTCATGGAACAACTGGAGGGGCTCAACAGCTCGGTGGAAGTCTACCAGAACATCCAGTAATTATTCTATACTTTAAACACAGCCTTGTTACTCCCCTTTACCCCCAACCACCCTACCTATCATGCTACATGTGTTCATGTGACAATTGGCCATAACATAATATAGCCATACAGTGAGCTCCAGCAGGTCACACATCAGCCGTGGTAGATTTACATCAGCCGTGGTAGATTTACATCAGCCGTGGTAGATTTACATCAGCCGTGGTAGATTTACATCAGCCGTGGTAGATTTACATCAGCCGTGGTAGATTTACATCAGCCGTGGTAGATACCTTCTTTGGGGATGAAAGCAGTGTAGACCTTCGATGACTTAGAAGAGTGTAAATGTGGTGATTCTGTTTGAATCCACCGATTTAGATACAGTTCTCGACTGTAGCATTGATTGAGCCAAAATATTATTTTGTTGGAACCTCGTGTTGTCGTTTTTGGGGTCGTGACTTATCGTGGACCTTCGCCTGCAGCGCGAATGTCGTCTAGTCAAGCAAGTTTATTCGCGTCTCAAAGGTTTTATACCTTTTTGGGCGGAACAGGCGTTTCTGTCGTTTATGGATATCTGGATATTTCATACCAAACGTACAAGTTGTAAACACCATTTACATGGACAGATTGGAAACCCTTAAAGTTTGAATGTTTTTGTAATCACACCTTCATTTAAGCTTTAATGACATCACAGAATAGACATTCATGTTCCCATGCCAACAGTCCTCATTTTCAACACATGATTAAATTAATCATGTTTCCAATGTCTTGTTTCATTGACAAGAAGTGAAAGTCTTAACAAAGGATCATTTTTCCCTCTTCTCTTGTGGAGGAAGAGGAAAAGAGAAAGATCTGGTTGTTGTCAACCATAAAGGTGTCAAGACTCTCCCCTACTCACCATCACATGACCTGTAACCTCAAGTAGTGATAGAGGCTTCACATGAATAACTGGTGAGAGAGGATTCACAATTTTTTTATTTCACCTTTATTTAAACAGGTAGGTCAGTTGAGAACAAGTTCTCATTTACAACTGCGACCTGGCCAAGACAAAGCAAAGCAGTGCGACAAAAAACAACACTGGAGTGACAGATGTGCTGATGATGATGTGCAAATAGAGATACTGGGGTGCAAATGAGAAAAAATAACATTATGGGGATGAGGTAGTAGGATGGGCTATTTACAGAAGGGCTGTATACAGGTGCAGTGATCGATAAGCTGCTCTAACAGCTGATGCTTAAAGTTATTGAGGGAGATGGTAGTCTCCAGCTTCAATGATTGTTGCAATTCGTTCCAGTCATTGGCAGCAGAGAACTGGAAGGAATGGCGGCCAAAGGAGGTGTTGACCAGTGCTTTGGGGATGACCAGTGAAATATACTGTACCTGTTGGAGCGTATGCTACGGGTGAATGTTGCTATGGTGACCAGCGAGCTGAGATAAGGTGGGGATTTACCTAGCAAAGACTTATAGATGACCTGGAGCCAGTGGGTTTGGCGTCGAATATGTAGTGAGGGCCAGCCAACGAGAGCGTACAGGTCGCAGTGGTGGGTAGTATATGGGGCTTTGGTAACAAAACGGATGGTACTGTGATAGATTACATCCAATTTGCTGAGTAGAGTGTTGGAGGCTATTTTGTAAATGACGGTAGGATAGTCAGTTTTATGAGGGCATGTTTGGCAGCATGAGTGAAGGAGGCTTTGTTGCAAAATAGGAAGCCGATTCTAGATTTAATTTTGGATTGGAGATGCTTGATGTGAGTCTGGAAGGAGAGTTTACAGTCTAACCAGACTGTCAGACCCGTTGAGAGTAGTGATGATAGTCCGGCGGGCAGGTGAGGGCAGCGTTCGATTGAAAAGCATGCATTTAGTTTTACTAGCATTTAAGAGCAGTTGGAGGCCACGGTGTAACTGAGTCAGGTTTGTAGGCCTCCTTGCTCGTACATACTTTTTCAGTTCTGCCCACAAATCTTCTACAGGATTGAGGTCAGGGCTTTGTGATGGCCACTCCAATACCTTGACTTTGTTGTCCTTAAGCCATTTTGCCACAACTTTGGAAGTATGCTTGGGGTCATTGTCCATTTGGAAGACCCATTTGCGACCAAGCTTTAACTTCCTGTCTTGAGATGTTGCTTCAATATATCCACATAATTTTCCTTCCTCATGATGCCATCCATTTTGTGAAGTGCACCAGTCCCTCCTGCAGCAAAGCACCCCCACAACATGATGCTGCCACCCCCGTGCTTCACAGTTGGGATGGTGTTCTTCGGCTTGCAAGCCTCCGCATTTTTCCTCCAAACATAACGTTGGTCATTATGGCAGTTCTATTTTTGTTTCATCAGACCAGAGGACATTTCTCCAAAAAGTACGATCTTTGTCCCCATGTGCAGTTGCAAACCGTAGTCTGGATTTTTTATGGCTGTTTTGGAGCAGTGGTTTCTTCCTTGCTGAGCGGCCTTTCAGGTTATGTCGATATAGGACTCGTTTTACTGTGGATATAGATACTTTTGTACTTGTTTTCTCCAGCATCTTCACAAGGTCCTTTGCTGTTGTTCTGGGATTGATTTGCACTTTTCGCGCCAAAGTACGTTCATCTCTAGGAGACAGAACACGTCTCCTTCCTGAGCGGTTGACAGCTACATGGTCCCATGGTGTTTATACTTGCATACTATTGTTTGTACAGATTAACGTGGTACCTTCAGGCATTTGGAAATTGCTCCCAAGGATGAACCAGACTTGTGGAGGTCTAAAAAAAATAATATTCTGAGGTCTTGGCTGATTTCTTTAGATTTTTCCATGATGTCGAGCAAAGAGGCACTGAGTTTGAAGGTAGGCCTTGAAATACATCCACAGGTACACCTCCAATTGACAACAATTATGTCAATTAGCCTATCAGAAGCTTCTAAAGCCATGACATCATTTTCTGGAATTTTCCAAGCTCTTTAAAGGCACAGTCAACTTAGTGTATGTAAACTTCTGACCCACTGGAATTGTGATATAGTGAATTATAAATGAAATAATCTGTCTGTAAACAATTTTTGGAAGAATTACTTGTCATGCACAAAGTAGATGTCCTAACCGACTTGCCAAAACTATAGTTTGTTAACATGAAATCTGTGGAGTGATTGAAAAATGAGTTTTAATGACTTCAACCTAAGTGTATGTAAACTTCAGACTTCAAATATATATATATATATATATTTAACTAGGCAAGTCAGTTAAGAACTAATTATTTTTTACAATGACTGCCTGTGAAGCATGTGTGAAAAGCAAACGAACGCTGACTTAACCCAATTCTGGACCGGCATGAGTAGTGGGTCCTGTCAGGCTCTGGCCATAGGGAGGACCTAGTGGCCATGGTCAGAGCCTGACAGATCTAGAATCTAGATCTATGTGTTTTTCATTTTGTGTTGAATCCCCAATTGGAGACAGCTGTGAGACGTCTCTGATTGGGGATTCTATTTAAGTTGCTCAACCACACACGGTTGTGTGAGTCATTTGTTCAGACGTCATCATCTGAGTAAGTGTGTTCTCTTTTCATTTGTGTATATCTTTGTTATTTTGTATAGTTCCGACTAAGTATAGCTTTAGGTTAAATAAAACGATGTCGAACTATAACTACGCTTCGCCTTGGTCTATGAACACACACGATCGTGACAGGTCCAAGATCCATGACCAGAGTACCAGGTATTGTGACGTGGCAGCACGAGTCGGGTGGAACTTTTGGGCTGTTGTAAACTAGCTAGTTCGCTAATGTCATATAGAATGTGTGTCTTGCTAACCGCACTCTGAAACGGTTATTTTCAGTACTTATCAAGAGAACATCCCTGGTCATCCCTACTGCCTCTGATCTGGCGGACTCACTAAACACATGTTTTCTTTGTAAATATATGTACATTTTACACTGCTGCTACTCTCTGTTTATTATCAATGCATAGGGCTAGAGTCAGAGAGCACTCAGCTATGTTGTGCTGGTTAGTTCATTAGAGCTGGAGCCAGAGAGCACTCTACTGGCTGACCCTACTCTACTGGCTGACCCTACTCTACTGGCTGACCCTACTCTACTGGCTGACCCTACTCTACTGGCTGACCCTACTCTACTGGCTGACCCTACTCTACTGCTGTCTTTACTTCCTGTACTGTACTTCTGGCTTTACTGTACTTCTGTCTTTACTGTCTTTACTGTACTGCTGTCTTTACTGTCTTTACTGTACTGCTGTTGTTACTGTACTGCTGTCTTTACTGTCTTTACTGTACTTCTGTCTTTACTGTACTTCTGTCTTTACTGTATTTCTGTCTTTACTGTCTTTACTGTATTTCTGTCTTTACTGTCTTTACTGTACTGCTGTCTTTACTGTCTTTACTGTACTGCTGTCTTTACTGTCTTTACTGTACTGCTGTCTTTACTGTCTTTACTGTACTGCTGTTTTTACTGTACTGCTGTCTTTACTGCCTTTACTGTACTTCTGTCTTCACTGTACTTCTGTCTTCACTGTACTTCTGTCTTCACTGTACTTCTGTCTTTACTGTATTTCTGTCTTTACTGTCTTTACTGTACTGCTGTCTTTACTGTCTTTACTGTACTGCTGTCTTTACTGTACTGCTGTTTTTACTGTACTGCTGTCTTTACTGTACTGCTGTCTTTACTGTACTGCTGTCTTTACTGTACTGCTGTCTACACTGTACTTCTCACTACTGTACTCCTGTCTTTACTGTCTTTACTGTACTGCTGTCTTTACTGCCTTTACTGTACTGCTGTCTATACTGTCTTTACTGTACTTCTCTCTTTACTGTACTTCTCTCTTTACTGTACTGCTGTCTTTACTGCCTTTACTGTACTTCTGTCTTTACTGTACTGCTGTCTTTACTGTACTGCTGTCTTTACTGTACTGCTGTCTACACTGTACTTCTCACTACTGTACTCCTGTCTTTACTGCCTTTACTGTACTGCTGTCTATACTGTCTTTACTGTACTTCTCTCTTTACTGTACTGCTGTCTTTACTGTACTGCTGTCTTTACTGTCTTTACTGTACTGCTGTCTTTACTGTACTGCTGTCTTTACTGTCTTTACTGTACTGCTGTCTATACTGTCTTTACTGTACTTCTCTCTTTACTGTACTTCTCTCTTTACTGTACTTCTCTCTTTACTATACTGCTGTCTTTACTGCCTTTACTGTACTTCTGTCTTTACTGTACTGCTGTCTTTACTGTACTGCTGTCTTTACTGTACTGCTGTCTACACTGTACTTCTCACTACTGTACTCCTGTCTTTACTGCCTTTACTGTACTGCTGTCTATACTGTCTTTACTGTACTTCTCACTACTGTACTCCTGTCTTTACTGCCTTTACTGTACTGCTGTCTATACTGTCTTTACTGTACTTCTCTCTTTACTGTACTGCTGTCTTTACTGTACTGCTGTCTTTACTGTCTTTACTGTACTGCTGTCTTTACTGTACTGCTGTCTTTACTGTCTTTACTGTACTGCTGTCTTTACTGTACCTCTCTCTTTACTGTACTGCTGTCTTTACTGACTTTACTGTACTTCTGTCTTTACTGTCTTTACTGTACTGCTGTCTTTACTGTACTTCTCTCTTTACTGTACTGCTGTCTTTACTGACTTTACTGTACTGCTGTCTTTACTGTCTTTACTGTACTGCTGTCTTTACTGTACTACTGTCTTTACTGTACTGCTGTCTTTACTGTACTGCTGTCTTTACTGTACTGCTGTCTTTACTGTACTGCTGTATTTACTGTACTGCTGTCTTTACTGTCTTTACTGTACTACTGTCTTTACTGTACTGCTGTCTTTACTGTACTGCTGTCTTTACTGTACTGCTGTCTTTGCTGTTTTTACTGTACTGCTGTCTTTACTGTACTGCTGTCTTTGCTGTTTTTACTGTACTGCTGTCTTTACTGTACTGCTGTCTTTGCTGTTTTTACTGTACTGCTGTCTTTACTGTACTGCTGTCTTTGCTGTTTTTACTGTACTGCTGTCTTTACTGTCTTTGCTGTACTGCTGTCTTTACTGTACTGCTGTCTTTACTGTCTTTACTGTACTGCTGTCTTTACTGTACTGCTGTCTTTGCTGTTTTTACTGTACTGCTGTCTTTACTGTACTGCTGTCTTTGCTGTTTTTACTGTACTGCTGTCTTTGCTGTCTTTACTGTACTGCTGTCTTTGCTGTCTTTACTGTACTGCTGTCTTTGCTGTCTTTACTGTACTGCTGTCTTTGCTGTCTTTACTGTACTGCTGTCTTTGCTGTCTTTACTGTACTGCTGTCTTTGCTGTCTTTACTGTACTGCTGTCTTTGCTGTCTTTACTGTACTGCTGTCTTTACTGTACTGCTGTCTTTACTGTCTTTACTGTACTGCTGTCTTTACTGTCTTCACTGTACTGCTGTCTTTACTGTCTTCACTGTACTGCTGTCTTTACTGTCTTCACTGTACTGCTGTCTTTACTGTCTTCAATGTATTGTTAGTCTTAAGCAGCTGGATATTCTGTGAATGTGTTGGTCAGTGATGATATGTAGCAAGACCATACTTCCCTGTTAGGAGGGGAGTATGTAGACACACCCTTCCCTGTTAGGAGGGGAGTATGTAGACACACCCTTCACTTTAAGCTAAAGGGAGATTGGACTTTTTCTACAAACTCTCCCTCCTTATCAGGACCTTATTTTAGTCAGCTGATATTTCCTGATAAGAAGCTGTAGCTGGTGTGTGTCTGTCAACAACCTCCCCCAGTAGACCAGGGTCTGATAGAGAGAGAATTACCAGACTCACTGAACACTTTCAAAGTTACAGTTTTTATTTAAATAAATCAGTCAATTTAAATAAGTTCATTAGGCCCTAATATATGGATTTCACATGACTGGGAATACAGATATGCATCTGTTGGTTACAGATACCTGGCGTGAATCAGAACCAGTCAGTATCTGGTGTGACCACCATTTGCCTCATGCAGCACGACACATCTCCTTCACATAGAGTTGATCAGGCTGGTGATTGTGCCCTGTGGAATGTTGTCCCACTCCAATGGCTTCAATGGCTGTGCGAAGTAGCTGTATAGAAAATCTAATCACATTTTATTTGTCACATGCGCCAAATACAACAAGTGTAGACCTTACCATGAAATTCTTACTTACAATGCAATGTGACATTGCAGGTTAGTGGAGGTAATTGAGATAATATGTTAGGGGACAGGTTAGTGGAGGTAATTGAGATAATATGTTAGGGGACAGGTTAGTGGAGGTAATTGAGATAATATGTTAGGGGACAGGTTAGTGGAGGTAATTGAGATAATATGTTAGGGGACAGGTTAGTGGAGGTAATTGAGATAATATGTTAGGGGACAGGTTAGTGGAGGTAATTGAGATAATATGTTAGGGGACAGGTTAGTGGAGGTAATTGAGATAATATGTTAGGGGACAGGTTAGTGGAGGTAATTGAGATAATATGTTAGGGGACAGGTTAGTGGAGGTAATTGAGATAATATGTTAGGGGACAGGTTAGTGGAGGTAATTGAGATAATATGGTAGGGGACAGGTTAGTGGAGGTAATTGAGATAATATGTTAGGGGACAGGTTAGTGGAGGTAATTGAGATAATATGGTAGGGGACAGGTTAGTGGAGGTAATTGAGATAATATGTTAGGGGACAGGTTAGTGGAGGTAATTGAGATAATATGTTAGGGGACAGGTTAGTGGAGGTAATTGAGATAATATGTTAGGGGTAAAGTGACTTGGCTTGGGGGTAGAAGTTGTTAAGAAGCCTTTTGGTCCTAGACTCCGGTACCGCTTGCCAAGCGGTAGCAGAGAGAACAGTCTATGACTGGGGTGGCTGGAGTCCTTGGCAATTTTTAGGGCCTTCCTCTGATACCATTTTTAATGACATCACAAAATAACAAACAATATGACATGATTATTCTTTAGATCCCCACTGGGATTCAGTCTTAGTCCTGTATTGACGTTTTGCCTGTTTGATGGTTCGTCGGATGGCATAGCGTGATTTATAAGCGTCCGGGTTAGAGTCCCGCTCCTTGAAAGCGGCAGCTCTACCCTTTGTTGTTGCCTGTAATTCATGGCTTCTGGTTGGGGTATGTACGTACTCTGGAGACGATGTCATCGATGCACTTATTGATGAAGCCAGTGACTGAGGTGGTGTACTCCTCAATGCCATCGGATGAATCCCAGAACAAATTCCAGTCTGTGCAGCAAAACAGTCCTGTAGCTCAGCATCTGCGTCATCTGACAACTTCCATGTTGAGCGAGTCACTGGTACTTCCTGCTTTAGTTTTTGCAGGAATCAGGATAGAATTATGGTCAGATTTGCCAAATGGAGGGTGAGGGAGAGCTTTGTACACGTCTCTGTGTGGAGTAAAGGTGGTCTAGAGTTGTTTTTCCTGGTTGCACATTTAACATGCTGGTAGAAATGAGGTAAAACGGATTTAAGTTTCCCTGCATTAAACCTGTTGGGTTGAGTAAGGTGGAACCTGTTGGGTTGAGTAAGGTGGAACCTGTTGGGTTGAGTAAGGTGGAACCTGTTGGTTTGAGTAAGGTGGAACCTGTTGGTTTGAGTAAGGTGGAACCTGTTGGTTTGAGTAAGGTGGAGCCTGTTGGTTTGAGTAAGGTGGAGCCTGTTGGGTTGAGTAAGGTGAAGCCTGTTGGGTTGAGTAAGGTGGAGCCTGTTGGGTTGAGTAAGGTGAAGCCTGTTGGGTTGAGTAAGGTGAAGCCTGTTGGGTTGAGTAAGGTGAAGCCTGTTGGGTTGAGTAAGGTGAAGCCTGTTGGGTTGAGTAAGGTGGACCCTGATACCGCTTTGTGTTTGCTCTGGGTTGTAATGTATTGTGGTGCAGTGTTGGCGTGTCTGTATGAAAAGAGAGACTGTTGTCAGAGGGTGTTCCCTCTGGCCTGCAATGTTTCTCCCAAGTCTAATGTTAATTCAGTTATGTATTGATGTCAGTGGGAGACCAAGTGAAAATATGACTTAAATGGAAGTTAGGATTAATGTGTGATATCAGCTCTGAGCCTCACTGTTCACCTCTGACATCACACTGCCAACCTGTTAACAGTTACATCACCTCAACAATATGTGTTAACAGTTACATCACCTCAACAATATGTGTTAACAGTTACATCACCTCAACAGTATGTGTGTTAACAGTTACATCACCTCAACAATATGTGTGCTAACAGTTACATCACCTCAACCGTATGTGTGTGTTAATGTGTGTAAAACGTTATCTCGTGCCTGTTTCCAGAGAGACCTCCAGCATCCCTCTCATCCCTCTGGGTCTGAAGGAGACTAAAGAGATGGACTTCTCTGTGTCATTCAAGGTAGTACAGACAACCATTTCACAACCTTTTCACAACCTTTATCAGGCACTCTTATCCAGACCAACATACAGTCAGTACAGCAACTCTTTCATAATTCATTGATATCAATGCCTCTTAACAGCAATCTCTATTCTGAGTTCACTAGTATGTACTGGATATATAGATATATATAGATATAGTTGTGTCCCAATCTATTCCCTCTGTTATGCCCTACTATGGGCCCTGGTCAAAAGTAGTGCACTACACAGAGAATACAGTGTCATTGGGACGGAAACCATTAGTTCAGCATTTAGTCAGGTTCAATAGAATCACGTTAACCTTGATGTTTTCACCCTAAGCAAATAGCTGTATTATTGTAAACTAGGTCACAGCTTTATCAAGCAGGAAAAGACAACAGCACAGTAAGTCTACTGATGGTGAGGAACACCTTGATGTCACCTTTATACCCCTGTGAGGGACAGATAAGGATTTGGCAGTATCTAGATGATAGACTTAGGCTCAGTCCCAAATGGCACCCTATTCCCCATATAGACCACCTATGTTGACCAGAGCCTGATGGGCCTTGGTCAAAAGTAGTGCACTAGAGAATAGGGTGCCATTTGGGACTTTGCCTTCCTGTATCTGTCTGACAAGTTAAGTGTGCCCTACTTCTAGTCTGTAATCAACCAGCATTAATGACCAGGTGTCAGACACATACTGTCTGGCTTCTAGCCAGGATACATACTGTCTGGCTTCTAGCCCGGATACATACTGTCTGGCTTCTAGCCAGGAGACATACTGTCTGGCTTCTAGCCCGGATACATACTGTCTGGCTTCTAGCCAGGATACATACTGTCTGGCTTCTAGCCAGGATACATACTGTCTGGCTTCTAGCCAGGAGACATACTGTCTGGCTTCTAGCCAGGATACATACTGTCTGGCTTCTAGCCCGGATACATACTGTCTGGCTTCTAGCCAGGAGACATACTGTCTGGCTTCTAGCCCGGATACATACTGTCTGGCTTCTAGCCAGGATACATACTGTCTGGCTTCTAGCCAGGATACATACTGTCTGGCTTCTAGCCAGGAGACATACTGTCTGGCTTCTAGCCAGGATACATACTGTCTGGCTTCTAGCCAGGATACATACTGTCTGGCTTCTAGCCAGGAGACATACTGTCTGGCTTCTAGCCAGGAGACATACTGTCTGGCTTCTAGCCAGGATACATACTGTCTGGCTTCTAGCCAGGAGACATACTGTCTGGCTTCTAGCCAGGAGACATACTGTCTGGCTTCTAGCCAGGATACATACTGTCTGGCTTCTAGCCAGGAGACATACTGTCTGGCTTCTAGCCAGGAGACATACTGTCTGGCTTCTAGCCAGGAGACATACTGTCTGGCTTCTAGCCCGGATACATACTGTCTGGCTTCTAGCCAGGATACATACTGTCTGGCTTCTAGCCAGGAGACATACTGTCTGGCTTCTAGCCAGGAGACATACTGTCTGGCTTCTAGCCAGGATACATACTGTCTGGCTTCTAGCCAGGAGACATACTGTCTGGCTTCTAGCCAGGAGACATACTGTCTGGCTTCTAGCCAGGATACATACTGTCTGGCTTCTAGCCAGGAGACATACTGTCTGGCTTCTAGCCAGGAGACATACTGTCTGGCTTCTAGCCAGGAGACATACTGTCTGGCTTCTAGCCAGGAGACATACTGTCTGGCTTCTAGCCAGGAGACATACTGTCTGGCTTCTAGCCAGGAGACACACTGTCTGGCTTCTAGCCAGGAGACATACTGTCTGGCTTCTAGCCAGGAGACATACTGTCTGGCTTCTAGCCAGGATACATACTGTCTGGCTTCTAGCCAGGAGACATACTGTCTGGCTTCTAGCCAGGAGACATACTGTCTGGCTTCTAGCCAGGAGACACACTGTCTGGCTTCTAGCCAGGAGACACACTGTCTGGCTTCTAGCCAGGAGACATACTGTCTGGCTTCTAGCCAGGAGACATACTGTCTGGCTTCTAGCCAGGAGACACACTGTCTGGCTTCTAGCCAGGAGACACACTGTCTGGCTTCTAGCCAGGAGATACACTGTCTGGCTTCTAGCCAGGAGACACACTGTCTTGGTTGGGTCTAGGGAGATACATACCTGTTAAATCACTGTGGACTGGTGGTTTGATGGGTTGTTGGCTTTATAACAGGCTCTATAACAGTGGATGGTGTTTTGATGGTTTGTTGGCTCTATAACAGGCTCTATAACAGTGGATGGTGTTTTGATGGGTACTTGGCTCTATAACAGTAGATGGTGTTTTGATGGTTTGTTGGCTCTATAACAGTGGATGGTGTTTTGATGGTTTGTTGGCTCTATAACAGTGGATGGTGTTTTGATGGTTTGTTGGCTCTATAACAGGCTCTATAACAGTGGATGGTGTTTTGATGGGTACTTGGCTCTATAACAGTAGATGGTGTTTTGATGGTTTGTTGGCTCTATAACAGTGGATGGTGTTTTGATGGTTTGTTGGCTCTATAACAGTGGATGGTGTTTTGATGGTTTGTTGGCTCTATAACAGTGGATGGTGTTTTGATGGTTTGTTGGCTCTATAACAGTGGATGGTGTTTTGATGGTTTGTTGGCTCTATAACAGTGGATGGTGTTTTGATGGTTTGTTGGCTCTATAACAGTGGATGGTGTTTTGATGGTTTGTTGGCTCTATAGGACAGTGGATGGTGTTTTGATGGTTTGTTGGCTCTATAACAGTAGATGGTGTTTTGATGGTTTGTTGGCTCTAACAGTGGATGGTGTTTTGATGGTTTGTTGGCTCTATAACAGTGGATGGTGTTTTGATGGTTTGTTGGCTCTATAACAGTAGATGGTGTTTTGATGGTTTGTTGGCTCTATAGGACAGTGGATGGTGTTTTGATGGTTTGTTGGCTCTATAACAGTAGATGGTGTTTTGATGGTTTGTTGGCTCTATAACAGTGGATGGTGTTTTGATGGTTTGTTGGCTCTATAACAGTAGATGGTGTTTTGATGGTTTGTTGGCTCTATAACAGTGGATGGTGTTTTGATGGTTTGTTGGCTCTATAACAGTGGATGGTGTTTTGATGGTTTGTTGGCTCAATAACAGTGGATGGTGTTTTGATGGTTTGTTGGCTCTATAACAGTGGATGGTGTTTTGATGGTTTGTTGGTTCTATAACAGTGGATGGTGTTTTGATGGTTTGTTGGCTCTATAACAGTAGATGGTGTTTTGATGGTCTGTTGGCTCTATAGGACAGTGGATGGTGTGTTGATGGTTTGTTAGCTCTAACAGTGGATGGTGAATGATACGTTTGGTTATGTTCAGGTTTGGTTAGGGAGGGGGAGAGGGGCATTCCTGTTGAAGTCCATGCTGATCCACTGATGACAAAGTGGATGGTATTTTGATGGGTTGCTGGGTCTGTAACAGTGGATGGTGTTTTGATGGGTCGTTGGCTCTGTAACAGTGGATGGTGTTTTGATGGGTTGTTGGCTCTGTAACAGTGGATAGTGTTTGATGGGTCGTTGGCTCTAAATGGACAGTGGATGGTGTTTTGATGGGCCGTTGACTCTATGACAGTGGATGGTGTTTTGATGGGTTATTGGCTCTAAATGGACAGTGGGTGGTGTTTTGATGGGTCGTTGGCTTATATAAGACAGTGGATGGTGTTTTGATGGGCTGTTGGCTCTTTAACAGTGGATAGTGTTTGATGGGTCGTTGGCTCTATAGGACAGTGGGGGGTGTTTTGATGGGTCGTTGGCTCTAAATGGACAGTGGATGGTGTTTTGATGGGCCGTTGTCTATAGGACAGTGGGGGGTGTTTTGATGGGTCGTTGTGTCTATAGGACAGTGGGGGGTGTTTTGATGGGTCATGGTCTCTATAGGACAGTGGATGGTGTTTTGATGGGTCGTTGGCTCTATAGGACAGTGGATGGTGTTTTGATGGGTCGTTGGCTCTATAGGACAGTGGGGGGTGTTTTGATGGGTCGTTGGCTCTATAGGACAGTGGATGGTGTTTTGATGGGTCCTTGTCTCTATAGGACAGTGGATGGTGTTTGATGGGTCGTTGGCTGTAAATGGACAGTGGGGGGGTGTTTTGATGGGTCGTTGTTTCTATAGGACAGTGGGGGGTGTTTTGATGGGTTGTTGTCTCTATAGGACAGTGGATGGTGTTTTGATGGGTCGTTGGCTCTATAGGACAGTGGGGGATGTTTTGATGGGTCGTTGGCTCTATAGGACAGTGGGGGGTGTTTTGATAGGTCGTTGTCTCTAGGACAGTGGATGGTGTTTTGATGGGTTGTTGGCTCTATAACAGTGGGTGGTGTTTTGATGGGTCGTTGGCTCTATAGGACAGTGGATGGTGTTTTGATGGTTTGTTGGCTCTATAGGACAGTGGATGGTGTTTTCATGGTTTGTTGGCTCTATAAGACAGTGGATGGTGTTTTGATGGTTTGTTGGCTCTATAGGACAGTGGATGGTGTTTTGATGGTTTGTTGGCTCTATAACAGTGGATGGTGTTTTGATGGTTTGTTGGCTCTATAACAGTAGATGGTGTTTTGATGGTTTGTTGGCTCTATAACAGTGGATGGTGTTTTGATGGTTTGTTGGCTCTATAACAGTGGATGGTGTTTTGATGGTTTGTTGGCTCTATAACAGTGGATGGTGTTTTGATGGTTTGTTGGCTCTATAACAGTGGATGGTGTTTTGATGGTTTGTTGGCTCTATAACAGTGGATGGTGTTTTGATGGTTTGTTGGCTCTATAACAGTAGATGGTGTTTTGATGGTTTGTTGACTCTATAACAGTGGATGGTGTTTTGATGGTTTGTTGGCTCTATAACAGTGGATGGTGTTTTGATGGTTTGTTGGCTCTATAACAGTGGATGGTGTTTTGATGGTTTGTTGGCTCTATAACAGTGGATGGTGTTTTGATGGTTTGTTGGCTCTATAACAGTAGATGGTGTTTTGATGGTTTGTTGACTCTATAACAGTGGATGGTGTTTTGATGGTTTGTTGGCTCTATAACAGTGGATGGTGTTTTGATGGTTTGTTGGCTCTATAACAGTGGATGGTGTTTTGATGGTTTGTTGACTCTATAACAGTGGATGGTGTTTTGATGGTTTGTTGGCTCTATAACAGTGGATGGTGTTTTGATGGTTTGTTGGCTCTATAACAGTGGATGGTGTTTTGATGGTTTGTTGGCTCTATAACAGTGGATGGTGTTTTGATGGTTTGTTGGCTCTATAACAGTGGATGGTGTTTTGATGGTTTGTTGGCTCTATAACAGTGGATGGTGTTTTGATGGTTTGTTGGCTCTATAACAGTGGATGGTGTTTTGATGGTTTGTTGGCTCTATAACAGTGGATGGTGTTTTGATGGTTTGTTGGCTCTATAACAGTGGATGGTGTTTTGATGGTTTGTTGGCTCTATAACAGTGGATGGTGTTTTGATGGTTTGTTGGCTCTATAACAGTGGATGGTGTTTTGATGGTTTGTTGGCTCTATAACAGTGGATGGTGTTTTGATGGTTTGTTGGCTCTATAACAGTGGATGGTGTTTTGATGGTTTGTTGGCTCTATAACAGTGGATGGTGTTTTGATGGTTTGTTGGCTCTATAACAGTGGATGGTGTTTTGATGGTTTGTTGGCTCTATAACAGTGGATGGTGTTTTGATGGTTTGTTGGCTCTATAACAGTGGATGGTGTTTTGATGGTTTGTTGGCTCTATAACAGTGGATGGTGTTTTGATGGTTTGTTGGCTCTATAACAGTGGATGGTGTTTTGATGGTTTGTTGGCTCTATAACAGTGGATGGTGTTTTGATGGTTTGTTGACTCTATAACAGTGGATGGTGTTTTGATGGTTTGTTGGCTCTATAACAGTGGATGGTGTTTTGATGGTTTGTTGGCTCTATAACAGTGGATGGTGTTTTGATGGTTTGTTGGCTCTATAACAGTGGATGGTGTTTTGATGGTTTGTTGGCTCTATAACAGTGGATGGTGTTTTGATGGTTTGTTGGCTCTATAACAGTGGATGGTGTTTTGATGGGTCATTGGCTCTATAACAGTAGATGGTGTTTTGATGGGTCATTGGCTCTATAACAGTGGATGGTGTTTTGATGGTTTGTTGGCTCTATAACAGTGGATGGTGTTTTGATGGGTCATTGGCTCTATAACAGTAGATGGTGTTTTGATGGGTCATTGGCTCTATAACAGTGGATGGTGTTTTGATGGTTTGTTGGCTCTATAACAGTGGATGGTGTTTTGATGGTTTGTTGGCTCTATAACAGTGGATGGTGTTTTGATGGTTTGTTGGCTCTATAACAGTGGATGGTGTTTTGATGCTTTGTTGGCTCTATAACAGTGGATGGTGTTTTGATGGGTCGTTGGCTCTATAACAGTGGATGGTGTTTTGATTGGTCGTTGGCTCTATAACAGTGGATGGTGTTTTGATGGTTTGTTGGCTCTATAACAGTGGATGGTGTTTTGATGGTTTGGCACTACTTTGTTTCAACAGGACTTAACAGGACTTTATAAGCGCTTGTTGATGGTCTCTTCTCTGCTCTGTTGTGTTTGTCCAGGACTTCATCCTGGAGCACTACAGCGAAGATGGTTCCAGCTTCGAGGAGGAGATTGCGGACTTGATGGACCTGAGACAGGTACATTCACCATAGGTCTCATAGCATTCTGCATTGTCAGGGTGGGTTCTCTATGGAAGCACCCACCACACACCTTGATCCCTGTCTTTTTGTACATACAGAATAAGAGAACGGTCTTGTATTTTGACCGTATTTCCCCACCGTACCCACAGGCCTGTCGTACCCCCAGTCGCAATGACACCGGCATCGAGCTCCTGGCCAAGTACTTCAGCCACATACCTCTACTGGAGAGCCGCTTCTTCTCCTCTACCCGCCAGATGGGCATCTTCTTTACTTGGTATGTTCCACCTCACTGTCTCCAAAACCCAGTCAATCATGGTATGACCCAGACCAGGGGTCATATTCTATTACTGTAGATTTCCATGTTGAAGAACCAAGCATCCTGATCTGAATGAGGTGGATAAAATTCTAATAGTTCACCTAATTTCAGTTTGTGACAAAACAAGCAATGTATCATATTACCATCTAAACCACTGTAATAAACTAGTATAGAGAATCATATTACCATCTAAACCACTGTAATAAACTAGTATAGAGAATCATATTACCATCTAAACCACTGTAATAAACTAGTATAGTGTAGAGAATCATATTACCATCTAAACCACTGTAATAAACTAGTATAGTGTAGAGAATCATATTACCATCTAAACCACTGTAATAAACTAGTATAGAGAATCATATTACCATCTAAACCACTGTAATAAACTAGTTTAGAGAATCATATTACCATCTAAACCACTGTAATAAACTAGTATAGAGAATCATATTACCATCTAAACCACTGTAATAAACTAGTATAGAGAATCATATTACCATCTAAACCACTGTAATAAACTAGTTTAGAGAATCATATTACCATCTAAACCACTGTAATAAACTAGTATAGAGAATCATATTACCATCTAAACCACTGTAATAAACTAGTATAGAGAATCATATTACCATCTAAACCACTGTAATAAACTAGTATAGTGTAGAGAATCATATTACCATCTAAACCACTGTAATAAACTAGTATAGAGAATCATATTACCATCTAAACCACTGTAATAAACTAGTATAGTGTAGAGAATCATATTACCATCTAAACCACTGTAATAAACTAGTATAGAGAATCATATTACCATCTAAACCACTGTAATAAACTAGTATAGTGTAGAGAATCATATTACCATCTAAACCACTGTAATAAACTAGTATAGAGAATCATATTACCATCTAAACCACTGTAATAAACTAGTATAGTGTAGAGAATCATATTACCATCTAAACCACTGTAATAAACTAGTATAGAGAATCATATTACCATCTAAACCACTGTAATAAACTAGTATAGAGAATCATATTACCATCTAAACCACTGTAATAAACTAGTATAGAGAATCATATTACCATCTAAACCACTGTAATAAACTAGTATAGAGAATCATATTACCATCTAAACCACTGTAATAAACTAGTATAGAGAATCATATTACCATCTATACCACTGTAATAAACTAGTGTAGAGAATCACATTACCATCTAAACCACTGTAATAAACTAGTATAGAGAATCATATTACCATCTAAACCACTGTAATAAACTAGTATAGTGTAGAGAATCATATTACCATCTAAACCACTGTAATAAACTAGTATAGAGAATCATATTACCATCTAAACCACTGTAATAAACTAGTATAGTGTAGAGAATCATATTACCATCTAAACCACTGTAATAAACTAGTATAGTGTAGAGAATCATATTACCATCTAAACCACTGTAATAAACTAGTATAGAGAAACATATTACCATCTAAACCACTGTAATAAACTAGTATAGAGAAACATATTACCATCTAAACCACTGTAATAGATAGATAGATAGATAGATAGGTACTTTATTGATCCCCCGGGGGGGAAATTTCATAAAATAATAAACTAGTATAGTGTAGAGAATCATGGTACCATCTAAACTACTGTGAAATATATGTTCCATAACCAAGAATATAGTATTTTCAGCTGTTAGAAGCTGGTGTACAAAACCGAAAATAAAAGACACAAAACTTAATGAAGCATAGAAATAGTTCACTTAGAACAGATCTACCGCTTCTTAGACTTGCTTTCAATGAGAATGACAGATCTATAACTTACATTTTATATGTGAATTTGGTTTGGTCTCCAAATAAAGTTACATATTCCAGCTTTAAAGTGCATTATCACAAGGTTTCCTCCTACTTTAGAAAGAATATACAGGGATCAACATGTTGTTCTGATTCTCCTGCTGACCTCACGTCTCTCTCTGTCTCTCTCTGTCTCTCTCTGTCTCTCTCTGTCTCTCTCTGTCTCTCTCTCTGTCTCTCTGTCTCTCTCTCCCAGGTATGACTCGTTCACAGGTGTTCCAGTGTGCCAGCAGAACATCTCTCTGGAGAAGGCCAGTATTCTGTTCAACATCGGAGCTCTGTACACCCAGATCGGCACGCGCTGCAACCGCCAGACAGACTCCGGCCTCGAGGACGCCATCACAGCCTTCCAGAAAGCTGCAGGTGAGGAGGCAAACTACAATCACAATGGGCTGTGTCCCACATGGCACCTTGTTCCCTGTATAGTGCCATTTGGGTCCAATGTACACTCTGGTTATAAGTAGTGCACTATGTAGGGAATAGAGGCCCTGGTTATAAGTAGTGCACTATGTAGGGAATAGAGGCCCTGGTTATAAGTAGTGCACTATGTAGGGAATAGAGGCCCTGGTTATAAGTAGTACACTATGTAGGGAATAGAGGCCCTGGTTATAAGTAGTGCACTATGTAGGGAATAGAGGCCCTGGTTATAAGTAGTGCACTATGTAGGGAATAGAGGCCCTGGTTATAAGAAGTGCACTTTGTAGGGAATAGAGGCCCTGGTTATAAGTAGTACACTATGTAGGGAATAGAGGCCCTGGTTATAAGTAGTGCACTATGTAGGGAATAGAGGCCCTGGTTATAAGTAGTGCACTACGTAGGGAATAGAGGCCCTGGTTATAAGTAGTGCACTATGTAGGGAATAGAGGCCCTGGTTATAAGTAGTGCACTACGTAGGGAATAGAGGCCCTGGTTATAAGAAGTGCACTATGTAGGGAATAGAGGCCCTGGTTATAAGTAGTACACTATGTAGGGAATAGAGGCCCTGGTTATAAGTAGTGCACTATGTAGGGAATAGAGGCCCTGGTTATAAGTAGTACACTATGTAGGGAATAGAGGCCCTGGTTATAAGTAGTACACTATGTAGGGAATAGAGGCCCTGGATATAAGAAGTGCACTATGTAGGGAATAGAGGCCCTGGTTATAAGAAGTGCACTATGTAGGGAATAGAGGCCCTGGTTATAAGTAGTACACTATGTAGGGAATAGAGGCCCTGGTTATAAGTAGTGCACTATGTAGGGAATAGAGGCCCTGGTTATAAGTAGTACACTATGTAGGGAATAGAGGCCCTGGTTATAAGTAGTACACTATGTAGGGAATAGAGGCCCTGGATATAAGAAGTGCACTATGTAGGGAATAGAGGCCCTGGTTATAAGAAGTGCACTATGTAGGGTATAGAGGCTCTGGTTATAAGTAGTGCACTATGTAGGGAATAGAGGCCCTGGTTATAAGTAGTGCACTACGTAGGGAATAGAGGCCCTGGTTATAAGTAGTACACTATGTAGGGAATAGAGGCCCTGGTTATAAGTAGTACACTATGTAGGGAATAGAGGCCCTGGTTATAAGTAGTACACTATGTAGGGAATAGAGGCCCTGGTTATAAGTAGTGCACTATGTAGGGAATAGAGGCCCTGGTTATAAGTAGTGCACTATGTAGGGAATAGAGGCCCTGGTTATAAGTAGTGCACTATGTAGGGAATAGAGGCCCTGGTTATAAGTAGTGCACTACGTAGGGAATAGAGGCCCTGGTTATAAGTAGTGCACTATGTAGGGAATAGAGGCCCTGGTTATAAGTAGTGCACTACGTAGGGAATAGAGGCCCTGGTTATAAGTAGTACACTATGTAGGGAATAGAGGCCCTGGTTATAAGTAGTACACTATGTAGGGAATAGAGGCCCTGGTTATAAGTAGTACACTATGTAGGGAATAGAGGCCCTGGTTATAAGTAGTGCACTATGTAGGGAATAGAGGCCCTGGTTATAAGTAGTACACTATGTAGGGAATAGAGGCCCTGGTTATAAGTAGTACACTATGTAGGGAATAGAGGCCCTGGATATAAGAAGTGCACTATGTAGGGAATAGAGGCCCTGGTTATAAGAAGTGCACTATGTAGGGTATAGAGGCTCTGGTTATAAGTAGTGCACTATGTAGGGAATAGAGGCCCTGGTTATAAGTAGTGCACTACGTAGGGAATAGAGGCCCTGGTTATAAGTAGTACACTATGTAGGGAATAGAGGCCCTGGTTATAAGTAGTACACTATGTAGGGAATAGAGGCCCTGGTTATAAGTAGTACACTATGTAGGGAATAGAGGCCCTGGTTATAAGTAGTGCACTATGTAGGGAATAGAGGCCCTGGTTATAAGTAGTACACTATGTAGGGAATAGAGGCCCTGGTTATAAGTAGTACACTATGTAGGGAATAGAGGCCCTGGTTATAAGTAGTACACTATGTAGGGAATAGAGGCCCTGGTTATAAGTAGTACACTATGTAGGGAATAGAGGCCCTGGATATAAGAAGTGCACTATGTAGGGAATAGAGGCCCTGGTTATAAGAAGTGCACTATGTAGGGTATAGAGGCTCTGGTTATAAGTAGTACACTATGTAGGGAATAGAGGCCCTGGTTATAAGTAGTGCACTATGTAGGGAATAGAGGCCCTGGTTATAAGAAGTGCACTATGTAGGGTATAGAGGCTCTGGTTATAAGTAGTACACTATGTAGGGAATAGAGGCCCTGGTTATAAGTAGTGCACTACGTAGGGAATAGAGGCCCTGGTTATAAGTAGTACACTATGTAGGGAATAGAGGCCCTGGTTATAAGTAGTGCACTATGTAGGGAATAGAGGCCCTGGTTATAAGTAGTGCACTATGTAGGGAATAGAGGCCCTGGTTATAAGTAGTACACTATGTAGGGAATAGAGGCCCTGGTTATAAGAAGTGCACTATGTAGGGAATAGGGTGCCATTTTCGACAACACCAGAGGCCATTATTACAGGAACACAAGCTAGACTCTAGTCATTGCCAATAACACTGGTGGAATATACAGTACACTCACTTAGAGCTGGATTACAAGCAGTTTAGAAGACTTGATTAGTTTCTATGTTTGTACGTTTGTAGGTCACTTTATCCCACAGCTGGTGCAGCGACCAATTCTCTCCTTGTGCAATCTTTGTTTAACGATAGGAAAACAGCCTGTTAGAGAAAGCTGGTTGACAATTCCATTTCATAGTTTCAAATGTCATAACAACTCTATTGACTGTCTACTGGTGAAGCTGAACCATTAGAACTACATGCCTCCTGTCCCACAGTACAGGACTGTTCCTCTGCAGTCAACCTGATCTACTACAGTACTGTTCCTCACAGTCAACCTGATCTACTACAGGACTGTTCCTCACAGTCAACCTGATCTACTACAGGACTGTTCCTCACAGTCAACCTGATCTAGTACAGGACTGTTCCTCACAGTCAACCTGATCTAGTACAGGACTGTTCCTCACAGTCAACCTGATCTAGTACAGGACTGTTCCTCACAGTCAACCTGATCCAGTACAGTACTGTTCCTCACAGTCAACCTGATCTACTACAGGACTGTTCCTCACAGTCAACCTGATCTACTACAGGACTGTTCCTAACAGTCAACCTGATCTACTACAGGACTGTTCCTCACAGTCAACCTGATCCAGTACAGTACTGTTCCTCACAGTCAACCTGATCTACTACAGGACTGTTCCTCACAGTCAACCTGATCTACTACAGGACTGTTCCTCACAGTCAACCTGATCTACTACAGGACTGTTCCTCACAGTCAACCTGATCTACTACAGGACTGTTCCTCTGCAGTCAACCTGATCTACTACAGGACTGTTCCTCACAGTCAACCTGATCTACTACAGGACTGTTCCTCACAGTCAACCTGATCCAGTACAGTACTGTTCCTCACAGTCAACCTGATCTACTACAGGACTGTTCCTCACAGTCAACCTGATCTACTACAGGACTGTTCCTCTGCAGTCAACCTGATCTACTACAGGACTGTTCCTCACAGTCAACCTGATCTACTACAGGACTGTTCCTCACAGTCAACCTGATCCAGTACAGTACTGTTCCTCACAGTCAACCTGATCTACTACAGGACTGTTCCTCACAGTCAATCTGATCTACTACAGGACTGTTCCTCACAGTCAACCTGATCTACTACAGGACTGTTCCTCACAGTCAACCTGATCTACTACAGGACTGTTCCTCACAGTCAACCTGATCTACTACAGGACTGTTCCTCACAGTCAACCTGATCTACTACAGGACTGTTCCTCACAGTCAACCTGATCTAGTACAGGACTGTTCCTCACAGTCAACCTGATCTAGTACAGGACTGTTCCTCACAGTCAACCTGATCTAGTACAGGACTGTTCCTCACAGTCAACCTGATCCAGTACAGTACTGTTCCTCACAGTCAACCTGATCTACTACAGGACTGTTCCTCACAGTCAACCTGATCTACTACAGGACTGTTCCTCTGCAGTCAACCTGATCCAGTACAGTACTGTTCCTCACAGTCAACCTGATCTACTACAGGACTGTTCCTCACAGTCAACTTCAGTCAACCCAAATTAGTACAGTACTGTCTATCTACTGATGGTCTAATGTTAGAAACTGTGAGTACTCATGGTCTAATGTTAAACTGTGAGTACTCATGGTCTAATGTTAGAAACTGTGAGTACTCATGGTCTAATGTTAGAAACTGTGAGTACTCATGGTCTAATGTTAGAAACTGTGAGTACTCGTGGTCTAATGTTAGAAACTGTGAGTACTCGTGGTCTAATGTTAGAAACTGTGAGTACTCGTGGTCTAATGTTAGAAACTGTGAGTACTCGTGGTCTAATGTTAGAAACTGTGAGTACTCGTGGTCTAATGTTAAACTGTGAGTACTCGTGGTCTAATGTTAAACTGTGAGTACTCATGGAGGAAACTGAGGAGACAAACCACCTTAAGGAGACGTTCACCCACACCCCCATCTATGACATGAGTCCCTCCATGCTCACCTCACCTCCCCCTCTCTCTCTCTCTGTCTCTCCCCCTGTAGGAGTCCTGCACCACCTTAAGGAGACGTTCACCCACACCCCCATCTATGACATGAGTCCCTCCATGCTCACCTCACCTCCCCCTCTCTCTCTCCCTGTCTCTCCCCCTGTAGGAGTCCTGCACCACCTTAAGGAGACGTTCACCCACACCCCCAGCTATGACATGAGTCCCTCCATGCTCAGTATGCTAGTCAAGATGATGCTGGCCCAAGCTCAAGAATGTCTGTTTGAGAAGATCGTTCTGTCTGGCATCCGCAACGAGTTCTCCTCTCTCCTCCAGATGGCCCACGAGGCTGCCAAGGTACATGTACAGTACATTTAATCATTTACAGTCTACAGGCTAATACAGATATCGATATTGATTAAATCAGTCATGTAGTACCACTGTTCTAGATATATTTCATTGATTTGTCTGATGTTCTATGGGTAACATTCAACACATACAGATCTGCTTTACTCTAATAGGGTTACATTTAGAGTTTAACCTCAACGCTAAAAGGAGTTATATTATCTAAGACGGTATGGCACTTCCAACCTCACATATCCCATTGAGGTGTGTCTGACTAAAACAACAGTAAAGGTCCTCATATAACAACATAACATTACCTCCCAAATGCCTCCCTCTTTAGTGCACTAAGGGTCTGGTCAAAGTAGTGCACTATATAGGGAATGGGTGTAATTTGGGACGCATCCTATAACACTACATCTCTATGTCCCCTCAGGTAGGAGACACATATAACCAGGTCCACCAGTCTATGAGCCAGGCTCCCATCAAGGACAACGTCCCGTTCTTCTGGTCCACCATGGCTCAGGTCAAGACCAACCACTACCGCTCACTGGCACACTACTTTGTGGCTACTGCACTATTGGACCACCAATGTAAGTCAAGCAGCCATTAGCCAATCATATCCCTTCTATGTGTGATCGAGAGGGAGCGAGGGAGCGAGGGAGTGGGAGAGCACTGAGACATTTAGTTTAATAAAGAGGACAGAGAGAGAGAGAGAGAGCAGCCCAGAGTACTGAGAACTTTAGTTTAATAAAGAGGACAGAGAGAGAGAGCAGCCCAGAGTACTGATACCTTTAGTTTAATAAAGAGGACAGAGAGAGAGCAGCCCAGAGTACTGAGACCTTTAGTTTAATAAAGAGGACAGAGAGAGAGCAGCCCAGAGTACTGAGACCTTTAGTTTAATAAAGAGGACAGAGAGAGCAGCCCAGAGTACTGAGACCTTTAGTTTAATAAAGAGAACAGAGAGAGACAGCAGCCCAGAGTACTGAGACATTTAGTTTAATAAAGAGGACAGAGAGAGCAGCCCAGAGTACTGAGACCTTTAGTTTAATAAAGAGGACAGAGAGAGAGAGAGAGCAGCCCAGAGTACTGAGACCTTTAGTTTAATAAAGAGGACAGAGAGAGCAGCCCAGAGTACTGAGACCTTTAGTTTAATAAAGAGGACAGAGAGAGAGAGAGCAGCCCAGAGTACTGAGACCTTTAGTTTAATAAAGAGGACAGAGAGAGAGAGCAGCCCAGAGTACTGAGACCTTTAGTTTAATAAAGAGGACAGAGAGAGAGAGAGCTGCCCAGAGTACTGAGACCTTTAGTTTAATAAAGAGGACAGAGAGAGCAGCCCAGAGTACTGAGACCTTTAGTTTAATAAAGAGGGCAGAGAGAGAGAGAGCAGCCCAGAGTACTGATACCTTTAGTTTAATAAAGAGGACAGAGAGAGAGCAGCCCAGAGTACTGAGACCTTTAGTTTAATAAAGAGGACAGAGAGAGAGCAGCCCAGAGTACTGAGACCTTTAGTTTAATAAAGAGGACAGAGAGAGCAGCCCAGAGTACTGAGACCTTTAGTTTAATAAAGAGAACAGAGAGAGACAGCAGCCCAGAGTACTGAGACATTTAGTTTAATAAAGAGGACAGAGAGAGCAGCCCAGAGTACTGAGACCTTTAGTTTAATAAAGAGGACAGAGAGAGAGCAGCCCAGAGTACTGAGACCTTTAGTTTAATAAAGAGGACAGAGAGAGCAGCCCAGAGTACTGAGACATTTAGTTTAATAAAGAGGACAGAGAGAGAGCAGCCCAGAGTACTGAGACCTTTAGTTTAATAAAGAGGACAGAGAGAGAGCAGCCCAGAGTACTGAGACCTTTAGTTTAATAAAGAGGACAGAGAGAGAGAGAGCAGCCCAGAGTACTGAGACATTTAGTTTAATAAAGAGGACAGAGAGAGAGCAGCCCAGAGTACTGAGACATTAGTTTAATAAAGAGGACAGAGAGAGAGAGAGCAGCCCAGAGTACTGAGACCTTTAGTTTAATAAAGAGGACAGAGGGAGAGAGAGAGCAGCCCAGAGACCTGAGACCTTTAGTTTAATAAAGAGGACAGAGAGAGAGAGAGAGAGAGAGAGAGCAGCCCAGAGTACTGAGACCTTTAGTTTAATAAAGAGGACAGAGAGAGCAGGCCAGAGTACTGAGACCTTTAGTTTAATAAAGAGGACAGAGAGAGCAGCCCAGAGTACTGAGACCTTTAGTTTAATAAAGAGGGCAGAGAGAGAGAGAGCAGCCCAGAGTACTGAGACCTTTAGTTTAATAAAGAGGGCAGAGAGAGAGCAGCCCAGAGTACTGAGAACTTTAGTTTAATAAAGAGGACAGAGAGAGAGAGCAGCCCAGAGTACTGAGACCTTTAGTTTAATAAAGAGGACAGAGAGAGAGCAGCCCAGAGTACTGAGACCTTTAGTTTAATAAAGAGGACAGAGAGAGAGAGCAGCCCAGAGTACTGAGACCTTTAGTTTAATAAAGAGGACAGAGAGAGAGAGCAGCCCAGAGTACTGAGACCTTTAGTTTAATAAAGAGGACAGAGAGAGAGCAGCCCAGAGTACTGAGACCTTTAGTTTAATAAAGAGGACAGAGAGAGAGAGAGAGCAGCCCAGAGTACTGAGACCTTTAGTTTAATAAAGAGGACAGAGAGAGAGAGAGAGCAGCCCAGAGTACTGAGACCTTTAGTTTAATAAAGAGGACAGAGAGAGAGCAGCCCAGAGTACTGAGACCTTTAGTTTAATAAAGAGGACAGAGAGAGAGCAGCGTAGGGTTTAAGTCTGTACCACCATGGTCCGTTATAAACACTTGTCGTAATGGTGTCCCTGTGTTGGCAGAGAGGAGGGATTGCATAAAACTCCAACCTTGATTGAAAGGCATACATTTCTGAAACATCTGTTCAAATAGATCGACTAAACCTTTTTCTGTGTGTCGCCATGTCCTGATCCTGTTTCTTTGTTGCCATGTCCTGATCCTGTTTCTTTGTTGCCATGTCCTGATCCTGTCTCTGTGTGTCGCCATGTCCTGATCCTGTTTCTTTGTTGCCATGTCCTGATCCTGTTTCTTTGTTGCCATGTCCTGATCCTGTCTCTGTGTGTCGCCATGTCCTGATCCTGTTTCTTTGTTGCCATGTCCTGATCCTGTCTCTGTGTGTCGCCATGTCCTAATCCTGTTTCTGTGTGTCGCCATGTCCTGATCCTGTCTCTGTGTGTCGCCATGTCCTGATCCTGTTTCTTTGTTGCCATGTCCTGATCCTGTTTCTTTGTTGCCATGTCCTGATCCTGTCTCTGTGTGTCGCCATGTCCTGATCCTGTTTCTTTGTTGCCATGTCCTGATCCTGTTTCTTTGTTGCCATGTCCTGATCCTGTCTCTGTGTGTCGCCATGTCCTGATCCTGTCTCTGTGTGTCGCCATGTCCTGATCCTGTCTCTGTGTGTCGCCATGTCCTAATCCTGTCTCTGTGTGTCGCCATGTCCTGATCCTGTCTCTGTGTGTTGCCATGTCCTAAACCTGTCTCTGTGTTGCCATATCCTAATCCTGTCTCTGTGTTTCCATGTCCTAATCCTGTCTCTGTGTTTCCATATCCTAATCCTGTCTCTGTGTTTCCATATCCTAATCCTGTCTCTGTGTTTCCATGTCCTATTCCTGTCTCTGTTTTGCCATGTCCTAATCCTGTCTCTGTGTTGCCATGTCCTAATCCTGTCCCTGTGTTGCCATGTCCTAATCCTGTCCCTGTGTTGCCATGTCCTAATCCTGTCTCTGTGTTGCCATGTCCTAATCCTGTCTCTGTGTTGCCATATCCTAATCCTGTTTCCTGTCTCTGTTGTCATATCTTAATCCTGTTTCCTGTCTCTGTGTTTCCAGTGAGACCCAGTGATGATGAGGACCAACAGGAGAAGGCTCTGTCCCAGGTGTATGATGTCATGCCAGATGGCCGCTCCGCCCTCGACATCGTCAGGAAGAGAGAGGAGAGACGACACATTGGTAAGGCCCAAAGCCATTACTGGGTTTATACTTTATTATGTGTGGTCGAGCTCCAGATACAGTCATGTATACAGTCCCTGACTGTCTGGACTATACACACTGACTGTCATGTATACAGTCCCTGACTGTCTGGACTATACACACTGACTGTCATGTATACAGTCCCTGACTGTCTGGACTATACACACTGACTGTCATGTATACAGTCCCCGACTGTCTGGACTATTCACTGACTGTCATGTATACAGACCCTGACTGTCTGGACTATACACACTGACTGTCATGTATACAGTCCCTGACTGTCTGGACTATACACACTGACTGTCATGTATACAGACCCTGACTGTCTGGACTATACACACTGACTGTCATGTATACAGTCCCTGACTGTCTGGACTATTCACTGACTGTCAATTATACAGTCCCTGACTGTCTGGACTATACACACTGACTGTCATTTATACAGACCCTGACTGTCTGGACTATACACACTGACTGTCGTTTATACAGTCCCTGACTGTCTGGACTATACACACTGACTGTTATGTATACAGACCCTGACTGTCTGGACTATTCACTGACTGTCAATTATACAGTCCCTGACTGTCTGGACTATACACACTGACTGTCATTTATACAGACCCTGACTGTCTGGACTATACACACTGACTGTCGTTTATACAGTCCCTGACTGTCTGGACTATACACACTGACTGTCATTTATACAGACCCTGACTGTCTGGACTATTCACTGACTGTCATGTATACAGACCCTGACTGTCTGGACTATACACACTGACTGTCAATTATACAGACCCTGACTGTCTGGACTATACACACTGACTGTCGTTTATACAGTCCCTGACTGTCTGGACTATACACACTGACTGTCATTCATATAGTCCCTGACTGTCTGGACTATTCACACTGACTGTCATTTATACAGACCCTGACTGTCTGGACTATACACACTGACTGTCGTTTATACAGTCCCTGACTGTCTGGACTATACACACTGACTGTCATTTATACAGACCCTGACTGTCTGGACTATACACACTGACTGTCGTTTATACAGTCCCTGACTGTCTGGACTATACACACTGACTGTCAATTATACAGACCCTGACTGTCTGGACTATACACACTGACTGTCATTTATACAGTCCATGACTGTCTGGACTAAACACACACTCACTGTCTGGTTTATACCCACACACTGACTGTCTGGATTATACCGACACACTGACTGTCTGGACTCTACCCACACTGCCTGTCTGGACTCTACCCACACACACACACTGCCTGTCTGGACTCTACCCACACACACACACTGCCTGTCTGGACTCTACCCACACACACACACTGACTGTCTGGACTCTACCCACACACTGACTGTCTGGACTATACACATACACACACACACTGACTGTCTGGACTATACACATACACACACACACTGACTGTCTGGACTATACACATACACACACACTGACTGTCTGGACTATACACATACACACACACTGACTGTCTGGACTATACACATACACACACACACTGACTGTCTGGACTATACACATACACACACACTGACTGTCTGGACTATACACATACACACACACACTGACTGTCTGGACTATACACATACACACACACTGACTGTCTGGACTATACACATACACACACACACTGACTGTCTGGACTATACACATACACACACACTGACTGTCTGGACTATACACATACACACACACTGACTGTCTGGACTATACACACACAAACACACACACACACACACACACACACACACACACACACACTGACTGTCTGGACTATACACACACAAACACACACACACACACACACACACACACACACACACACACACACACACACACACACACACACACTGACTGTCTGGACTCTGCCCACACATTCACACATACTTACACTGACACTCCAACACATACACACATAACTGGTACAGGCATTCTGTCACCACACACACTTCCACACACATCACTTCCACTGCTGCTACTGTTTATTATCTACACTGTATCCTGTTGTCTAGTTACTTTATTCCTAGTTATATGTACATATGTACCTCAATTACCTTGTACAGCTGCACATCGACTTGGTACTGGTACCTCCTGTATATAGCCATGTTATCACCTGGTACCCCATGTATATAGCCATGTTATCACCTGGTACCCCGTGTACATAGCCATGTTATTACCTGGTACCCCTGCATATTAACTCAGTACTGGTACTCCCTGTATATAACCATGTTATTACCTGGTATCCCTGCATATTAACTCAGTACTGGTATATAACCATGTTATTACCTGGTATCCCTGCACATTAACCCAGTACTGGTATATAGCCATGTTATTACCTGGTATCCCTGCACATTAACTCAGTACTGGTACCCTGTGTATATAACCATGTTATTACCTGCTATTTTGACACATCACTTACGCTGCTGCTACTGTTTATTATCTACACTGTATCCTGTTGTCTAGTTACTTTATTCCTAGTTATATGTACATATGTACCTCAATTACCTTGTACAGCTGCACATCGACTTGGTACTGGTACCCATGTATATAGCCATGTTATCACCTGGTACCCCATGTATATAGCCATGTTATCACCTGGTACCCCATGTATATAGCCATGTTATCACCTGGTACCCCATGTATATAGCCATGTTATCACCTGGTACCCATGTACTGTATATAGCCATGTAATCACCTGGTACCCATGTACTGTATATAGCCATGTAATCACCTGGTACCCATGTGTATATAGCCATGTAATCACCTGGTACCCATGTGTATATAGCCATGTAATCACTTGGTACCCATGTGTATATAGCCATGTAATCACCTGGTACCCATGTGTATATAGCCATGTAATCACCTGGTACCCATGTGTATATAGCCATGTAATCACCTGGTACCCATGTGTATATAGCCATGTAATCACCTGGTACCCATGTGTATATAGCCATGTAATCACCTGATAGATAGATAGGTAGGTACTTTATTGATCCCCCGGGGGGGAAATTTCATCATATATACCCATGTGTATATAGCCTAGTACCCTATGGACTGAGTTTAAACACTATCCCTTTAGTTTCTGCCTTACTAACTCTCCTCCCCTCTACTTCCCTCTCCTCCTCCCCTCCATCTCCACCTCCCCTCTACTCCCCCTCCCTCTCTCCACTCTCCAATTCCCCTCTCCTCCTCCACCTCCACATCACCTCTCCTCCTGCCTCTCTCCACCCTCCACCTCCCCTTTCCTCCCCCAGGTAAGGCTCACCTGCGGCGGGCTGTGATGGGTCATGAGGAGGGTCTAAGGATCCATGGTCTGTGTCGTCACCTCAAGAAGCTGGAGGTGCTCCAGGCCATCCTCCAGGCCAGTCACAAACGCTCCCTGGCCAAGTTCAATGACAACGACCAAGAAGACGAGTTCACAGACTACCTGGAGGCACCAGACATAATCTGTGAGTAATCAATCAATCAATCAAATGTATTTGTGAAGCTCCAGACATAAGTTAACCTCTTATTGGCAACTGAATCAATCAACCAATCTTATTTAAAAACCCTTTTTACGTCAACATGAGCTCTGTCTCCACATTACTGTATATTTAATACAACTGACTTTCAAATGTACTTCATATCATTAGCCGGCTATACCACCTATTATTATGGGCAATGTGAGGGCTCTACATAACAAGATGGATGAGTTGGCGGGACTTGTTCGTGGACAAAGGATTTATCGGGAAACGAGCCTAATGTGTTTTACTGAGACTTGGCTGAACGATAACATCCCCATACAGAACGTCACTATCGACGGTTTCCAGACCATCAGAGCGGACAGGGATCGCGTCTCTTCCGGTAAGAGTAAGGGTGGAGGGCTGGCTTTATTAGTTAACAACAGATGGTGTCATCCCAAACATATTGCTCTTAAGGAAGAGTTTTGTAGCCCGGACATTGAGCTGTTAGCCGTTAGCCTGAGACCCTACTATTTACCGAGGGAATTCACGGCGGCCATTGCTGTTATTGTTTACATCCCGCCCTCTGCTGACGCAAACGCAGCGTGTGACGTCATCCACTCTGTTATCGCGAGGTTACAGACAGCGCATCCCAGTGCTTTCTTTGCCATTTCGGGGGATTTTAACCATGCATCTCTCTCTTCAACACTGCCCACGTTCAAACAGTTCGTGAAGTGCCCAACCAGGAATAATAAAACTCTGGACTTGTTATATGCTAATGTGAAGGATGCATACAACTCCACTGCACTCCCTCCCCTCGGTAGATCGGATCACAACCTTGTCCACCTCACCCCACTCTACAGGCCTTTGGTCCAACAGCAGCCTGTGACCACCAGGACTATTAGGAGATGGTCCCCAGAGGCGAATGAGGCCCTACAGGACTGCTTTGAAACAACAGACTGGGATGTGCTCTGTGAGGCTCATGGGGAGGACATCGATGGACTCACTGACTGCATAACAGACTATATTAATTTTTGTGTAGACAACACTGTACCCACCAGGAAGGTACGCTGTTTCCCAAACAATAAACCCTGGGTCACCAGCGACCTGAAGGCCCTGCTGAATGAGAAGAAGAGGGCCTTCAAGGAGAAGGACAAGGACAAATTGAAATGCGTCCAGAGGGAGCTGAAGTTGCGGATTGCTGAGGGGAAGAGAGTGTATAAGGAGAAGATGGAGGACAAGCTGAGGCAGAGCCAGGTGAGAGAGGTGTGGAAGGGTATGAGAAATATCACTGGCTTCAAAAAGTCAAACAGTGGGCAGACGGAGGGGACCCAGGACAGAGCCAATGAGCTGAACCAATTTTTTAACAGGTTCGATACTGGCCCTGTCCACCTCCCCTCCAGCTCCCCAGACCACACACCCTCACGGCTATCCCACCCCCACTTTGCTCACAGCACCTCTGCTGAGACAATCAGTGACCCCACCTCCGCCCCTGCCCCCCCTGGACTGATCCTCAACACCCCCCTTCCCCCCACCTCCCCACCTGGGCTGGCTTTCACCACCAACCAAGTGAAGAGAGAGCTGGAGAGACTACATCAGTGGAAAGCGGCGGGCCCTGATGGCATCAGCCCAAGGGTGCTGAGGGTCTGTGCTGACCAACTGTGTGGAATACTCCAGCGATGCTTCAACCTTAGCCTGAGCCTAGAAAGGGTCCCTGTGCTGTGGAAAACATCCTGCCTCGTCCCAGTGCCCAAGAAGGCACAACCCACTGTCCTGAATGACTTCAGACCTGTAGCGCTAACATCCCACATCATGAAGACCCTGGAAAGGTTAGTCCTCGCTCACCTCAGACCCCTGGTGTGTTCATCACTGGACCCCCTGCAGTTTGCATACCAGCGCAACATCGGGGTGGATGATGCAATCATCTACCTTCTGCAGAGGGCCTATTCTCACCTGGACAACGCAGGTTGCACTGTGAGGGTCATGTTTTTTGACTTCTCCAGTGCCTTCAATACCATTCAGCCCCTGCTACTGGGTGAGAAGATGAGGAGGATGAAAGTGGAAGCACCCTTAGTCTCCTGGGTCACGGACTACCTGACCGGTAGGCCACAATTTGTGCGACTACAGAGCTGTGTGTCAGAACGGGCAGTTAGCAACACAGGGGCCCCCCAGGGAACGGTCCTGTCCCCCTTCCTGTTCACCCTCTACACCTCAGACTTCAGATATAACTCTGAAACATGCCACCTACAGAGGTTCTCGGATGACTCTGCTATTGTAGGGTGCATCAGGGGTGGGCAGGAGGAGGAGTACAGGAGCACAATCAGTGACTTTGTGTTGTGGTGTGAGCAGAACCACCTTCAGCTCAACATCAGCAAAACTAAGGAGATGGTGGTGGACTTCAGGAGAACCAAGGCACAACTGACTGCAGTCCCTATAAAGGGGACGGATGTGGAAATAGTTGAGTCATACAAGTTCCTGGGAGTCCATATGGACAACAGGCTGGAATGGGCTGGTAACACCGGGGCCCTGTACAAAAAGGGCCAGAGTCGACTCTACTTTCTGAGGAGGCTCAGGTCCTTCAACGTGTGCAGTAAACTACTGCATACCTTCTACCAGTCTGTGGTGGCCAGTGCCATCTTTTTTGCAGTGGTGTGCTGGGGAGCAAACATCAAAGCCGGTGATGCTTCTCGGGTAAATAAGCTGATCAGGAAGGCTAGCTCTGTCCTGGGGATGAGCCTTGACACTCTAGAGGAGGTGGCGGAGAGACGGATCCTGGCCAAACTGCTGGCCATCATGGACAACGTCACCCACCCTCTGCACGCTATGGTTATGACGCAGAGGAGCACTTTCAGTCACAGACTGATCCCACCACGGTGTGCCAGAGAGCGCTACAGGAGGTCCTTCCTGCCGTCGGGTATTAGACTATATAATGCCTCACCAGGGTGCCGTGCCGTCGGCAACATAGATCTGGAACTGTTGGGGTGCTAGGACCTAGTTTAACAATTATGCATCCATCCGTGAGTAACCCTGGTCCGTCAGCACGCATCCACTCAGGACCTATTTATTCATACAGGTCTGTATATACATACTCATGTACAGTTGTTATATTATATCACATGCAATATTGTAAGTAATTATTGGACGTAGGCATTCACTCAGGAATGCATATTAGTCTCCTGTCAGTTGCACCTTTTCTCATTGCTTTTAGTATATCGAATGTGCAATACGTGCAGTTGTCTGTAATTAAACCCTGCGCACTAAGGACTGTATTTTAAGGGAATTACTATTATTACCCCAAATGATATCATACACACATTTAGCTATTAAAGTATCTCTTCCTGTCATTTACCTGTACAGTTTGTGTAAACATGCAAGTATTCACTTATCTGTAAATATAACTGTATACCCAACTGTACAGCTAATTTAACCATGCAAAATTTTCACTTACCTGTTCATTTACCCAGTCTGTCTATTAAGTAAACTATTATTACCCTCGCTCATATCATACGCATTTTTAGCTACTGAAGTATTTCTCTGCCATCGACCTGTATAGTATAGTTAACCATCCAACATCCACCAATGTATAGTGTACATATTCAGCCAACCACCCATACTATGCAATGTCTTTTTATAGCTTTTTTTGCACTCCAGATATCTTGTATTTCTATACTTTTTCATACTGCCGCTCTATGTATCATGTACCGTGTATCTGTCTTTTGTGTACTTTCGTTGTGGCATTTTGCACCTGCCCTGTGTTTTGTTGTAGCTGCTTGACTATGAAATTTCCCCCTCGGGGATCAATAAAGTATCTATCTATCTATCTATCTATCTAGAGAGATGGGATCTTACTATTGGACATCATTATAATGGGTTAAATTTGTGTGTGGAGTGTACTCTTAGAACAAACGGTGCTATCTAGAACCTAAAGGGGGTCTTTGGCTGTCCCCATAGGAGAACCCTTTGGAGAACCCTTTTTGGTTCCAGGTAAAAACCTTTTTGGTTCCAAGTAGAACCATTGTGGGTTCCATGTAGAGCCATTTCCACAGAGGGTTCTACATGGAACACCTGTACTACTCTACTCCAGAGGAGGTTGCCAGGTTGTGTAGTTGTGATAACAGACAAACCGCTTGATAAGGCCTGTTTTCCCTCCTCAGCTAAAACGGAGCACAAGGCGGAGATGGAAATGCCCATGTCCACTAAGGTGAAAGTCACAGACTTTTTCCGGAGGCTGGTATGTGGGCTACTAATTTTAACATTGTAACATTTCAGGGCCGGTGTCCCGGACACGGATTAAACCTAGTCCTGGACTATGAAGCATGGTGAATTAACTCTTAAACTCCTTTATAGTCTAGGACTAAACTTAATCTGTGTCCGCGAAACCGGCCCTTCATGTTAAGTATTTATGGTTTATTCAGAAATGGGCATTACAAAGCTCTGGATTTGTGTTTTTAAACACCCAGATCGTGTTTTGCTGTTTTCTGAATCCACCCCAACAGAACCACTATGGCAGTACTAACATTAACCCTGGAGACAGTAATCCACCCCAACAGAACCCCTATGGCAGTACTAACATTAACCCTGGAGACAGTAATCCACTCCAACAGAACCCCTATGGCAGTACTAACATTAACCCTGGAGACAGTAATCCACCCTAACAGAACCACTATGGCAGTACTAACATTAACCCTGGAGACAGTAATCCACCCTAACAGAACCCCTATGGCAGTACTAACATTAACCCTGGAGACAGTAATCCACCCCAGTAACAGTAAGAGTGGTGGTGAACTAACAGCGGCTGCGTCCCAAATGGCACCTTATCTATTCCTTACATAGTGCACTACTTTTGACCAGGCCCATAGTGCCATATGGGACGCACACTAACAGTCCTGTCAGGGTTGGGTGTCCATGGTAAGTTATCATAATATCCTGTCCATCTCCCTCCTCCAGGGTCCTCTGTCTGTGTTCTCTGCTAAGCAACGCTGGACAGCTCCTCGCACCGTCAGGCTGAGACTGGAGGACAGAGACCTGGGCTTCACCCTGAGAGGAGACCCTGTACCTGTACAGGTGACCTCCCTGGACCCACTCTGCCCTGCCGCTGTGAGTATACAATACTGCTGGTTACTGGGGGGGAAGGGTTAGGCTGATGCACACTGGTCACCCACCCTCCCCCGTCACTGTAAGTCACCCACCCTCCCCCGTCACTGTAAGTCACCCACCCTCATACAGGGTGGATGATTAATGTGTCATACAGGGTGGATGATTAATGTGTCATACAGGGTGGATGATTAATGTGTCATACAGGGTGGATGATTAATGTGTCATACAGGGTGGATGATTAATGTGTCATACAGGGTGGATGATTCATGTGTCATACAGGGTGGATGATTCATGTGTCATACAGGGTGGATGACTCATGTGTTATAAAGGGTGGATGACTCGTGTCAAAGGGTGGATGATTCATGTGTCATAAAGGGTGGATGATTCATGTGTCATAAAGGGTGGATGATTCATGTGTCATAAAGGGTGGATGATTCATGTGTCATAAAGGGTGGACGATTCATGTGTCATAAAGGGTGGATGATTCATGTCTTACAAAGGGTGGATGATTCATGTCTTACAAAGGGTGGATGATTCATGTCTTACAAAGGGTGGATGATTCATGTGTTACAAAGGGTGGATGATTCATGTGTCATAAAGGGTGGATGATTCATGTGTCATACAGGGTGGATGATTCATGTGTCATACAGGGTGGATGATTCATGTGTCATACAGGGTGGATGATTCATGTGTCATACAGGGTGGATGATTCATGTGTCACACAGGGTGGATGATTCATGTGTCACACAGGGTGGATGATTCATGTGTCACACAGGGTGGATGATTCATGTGTTACACAGGGTGGATGATTCATGTGTTACACAGGGTGGATGATTCATGTGTTACACAGGGTGGATGATTCATGTGTTACACAGGGTGGATGATTCATGTCTTACACAGGGTGGATGATTCATGTCTTACAAAGGGTGGATGATTCATGTCTTACAAAGGGTGGATGATTCATGTCTTACAAAGGGTGGATGATTCATGTGTTACAAAGGGTGGATGATTCATGTGTTACAAAGGGTGGATGATTCATGTGTTACACAGGGTGGATGATTCATGTGTTACACAGGGTGGATGATTCATGTGTTACACAGGGTGGATGATTCATGTGTTACACAGGGTGGATGATTCATGTGTTACACAGGGTGGATGATTCATGTGTTATACAGTTTGAACTTGACTAGATGTCTTCACTTTTAACTCAGTTTGTAAATCATTCATGTTGACCTCAAATGTGCGTGTGGGGTTCAATCCCTTCCCCTCTCTCTGGCCTGTGTCTGTACGTCAGCATAACCCTTCCCCTCTCTCTGGCCTGTGTGTGTGCGTCAGCATATCCCTTCCCCCATTAACACGGCAGGTGAATGTCTAATTTCCATAAGTCACTGTCACAGCCTGTAACACCTGTCTGTACTCTGAGTCTCCTGGTGCTAATGAATTGATCATTACAGAGCAGACATGAGACAGAGGCCAGTAGGGTGTTGCTCAGAGCCAAGACCAGGACCAGTCAGTCACATGATAAAACACCCAGTCAAACATGAAACACACTGTTCTAATTTCCCTTCAGAGAGTTCCCTTAATGAACCGTTCATTTACTAACATTATGTACCAACAACAAAACCCTAAAAATAGAAATCCCTCAATTCCTAGAAACAGAATAATATTGTTTACCTTCTGGTGGGGGCTTTGTTGAGGAATCAGAATTAGAACCAGAACCAGAACCTGATTAGGACCAACTAACCAGACCAGAGCAGAGCCTGATTAGGACCAACTAACCAGACCAGACCAGAGCCTGATTAAGACCAACTAACCAGACCAGACCAGAACCTGATTAGGACCAACTAACCAGACCAGACCAGAACCTGATTAGGACCAACTAACCAGACCAGACCAGAACCTGATTAGGACCAACTAACCAGACCAGAACCTGATTAGGACCAACTAACCAGACCAGACCAGAACCTGATTAGGACCAACTAACCAGACCAGACCAGAACCTGATTAGGACCAACTAACCAGACCAGACCAGACCAGAACCTGATTAGGACCAACTAACCAGACCAGACCAGACCAGAGCCTGATTAGGACCAACTAACCAGACCAGACCAGACCAGAGCCTGATTAGGACCAACTAACCAGACCAGACCAGAGCCTGATTAGGACCAACTAACCAGACCAGACCAGAACCTGATTAGGACCAACTAACCAGACCAGACCAGAACCTGATTAGGACCAACTAACCAGACCAGACCAGAACCTGATTAGGACCAACTAACCAGACCAGACCAGAACCTGATTAAGACCAGAACCTGATTAGGACCAACTAACCAGACCAGACCAGAACCTGATTAGGACCAACTAACCAGACCAGACCAGAACCTGATTAGGACCAACTAACCAGACCAGACCAGACCAGAGCCTGATTAGGACCAACTAACCAGACCAGACCAGACCAGAGCCTGATTAGGACCAACTAACCAGACCAGACCAGACCAGAGCCTGATTAGGACCAACTAACCAGACCAGACCAGAGCCTGATTAGGACCAACTAACCAGACCAGACCAGAACCTGATTAGGACCAACTAACCAGACCAGAACCTGATTAGGACCAACTAACCAGACCAGACCAGAACCTGATTAGGACCAACTAACCAGACCAGACCAGAACCTGATTAAGACCAGAACCTGATTAGGACCAACTAACCAGACCAGACCAGAACCTGATTAGGACCAACTAACCAGACCAGACCAGAACCTGATTAGGACCAACTAACCAGACCAGACCAGAACCTGATTAGGACCAACTAACCAGACCAGACCAGAACCTGATTAGGACCAACTAACCAGACCAGACCAGAACCTGATTAAGACCAGAACCTGATTAGGACCAACTAACCAGACCAGACCAGAACCTGATTAGGACCAACTAACCAGACCAGACCAGAACCTGATTAGGACCAACTAACCAGACCAGACCAGAACCTGATTAGGACCAACTAACCAGACCAGACCAGAGCCTGATTAGGACCAACTAACCAGACCAGACCAGAGCCTGATTAGGACCAACTAACCAGACCAGACCAGACCAGAGCCTGATTATGACCAACTAACCAGACCAGACCAGAGCCTGATTAGGACCAACTAACCAGACCAGACCAGAACCTGATTAGGACCAACTAACCAGACCAGACCAGAACCTGATTAGGACCAACTAACCAGACCAGACCAGACCAGAGCCTGATTAGGACCAACTAACCAGACCAGACCAGACCAGAGCCTGATTAGGACCAACTAACCAGACCAGACCAGACCAGAGCCTGATTAGGACCAACTAACCAGACCAGACCAGACCAGAGCCTGATTAGGACCAACTAACCAGACCAGACCAGAACCTGATTAGGACCAACTAACCAGACCAGACCAGAACCTGATTAGGACCAACTAACCAGACCAGACCAGAACCTGATTAGGACCAACTAACCAGACCAGACCAGAACCTGATTAGGACCAACTAACCAGACCAGACCAGAACCTGATTAGGACCAACTAACCAGACCAGACCAGAACCTGATTAGGACCAACTAACCAGACCAGACCAGAACCTGATTAGGACCAACTAACCAGACCAGACCAGAACCTGATTAGGACCAACTAACCAGACCAGACCAGAACCTGATTAGGACCAACTAACCAGACCAGACCAGAACCTGATTAGGACCAACTAACCAGACCAGACCAGAACCTGATTAAGACCAGAACCTGATTAGGACCAACTAACCAGACCAGACCAGAACCTGATTAGGACCAACTAACCAGACCAGACCAGAACCTGATTAGGACCAACTAACCAGACCAGACCAGAACCTGATTAGGACCAACTAACCAGACCAGACCAGAACCTGATTAGGACCAACTAACCAGACCAGACCAGAACCTGATTAAGACCAGAACCTGATTAGGACCAACTAACCAGACCAGACCAGAACCTGATTAGGACCAACTAACCAGACCAGACCAGAACCTGATTAGGACCAACTAACCAGACCAGACCAGAACCTGATTAGGACCAACTAACCAGACCAGACCAGAACCTGATTAGGACCAACTAACCAGACCAGACCAGAACCTGATTAGGACCAACTAACCAGACCAGACCAGAACCTGATTAGGACCAACTAACCAGACCAGACCAGAACCTGATTAGGACCAACTAACCAGACCAGACCAGAACCTGATTAGGACCAACTAACCAGACCAGACCAGAACCTGATTAGGACCAACTAACCAGACCAGACCAGAACCTGATTAGGACCAACTAACCAGACCAGACCAGACCAGAACCTGATTAGGACCAACTAACCAGACCAGACCAGAACCTGATTAGGACCAACTAACCAGACCAGACCAGAACCTGATTAGGACCAACTAACCAGACCAGACCAGAACCTGATTAGGACCAACTAACCAGACCAGACCAGAACCTGATTAGGACCAACTAACCAGACCAGACCAGAACCTGATTAGGACCAACTAACCAGACCAGACCAGAACCTGATTAGGACCAACTAACCAGACCAGACCAGAACCTGATTAGGACCAACTAACCAGACCAGACCAGACCAGAACCTGATTAGGACCAACTAACCAGACCAGACCAGAACCTGATTAGGACCAACTAACCAGACCAGACCAGAACCTGATTAGGACCAACTAACCAGACCAGACCAGAACCTGATTAGGACCAACTAACCAGACCAGACCAGAACCTGATTAGGACCAACTAACCAGACCAGACCAGAACCTGATTAGGACCAACTAACCAGACCAGACCAGAACCTGATTAGGACCAACTAACCAGACCAGACCAGAACCTGATTAGGACCAACTAACCAGACCAGACCAGAACCTGATTAGGACCAACTAACCAGACCAGACCAGACCAGAACCTGATTAGGACCAACTGACCAGACCAGACCAGAACCTGATTAGGACCAACTAACCAGACCAGACCAGAACCTGATTAGGACCAACTAACCAGACCAGACCAGAACCTGATTAGGACCAACTAACCAGACCAGACCAGAACCTGATTAGGACCAACTAACCAGACCAGACCAGAACCTGATTAGGACCAACTAACCAGACCAGACCAGAACCTGATTAGGACCAACTAACCAGACCAGACCAGAACCTGATTAGGACCAACTAACCAGACCAGACCAGAACCTGATTAGGACCAACTAACCAGACCAGACCAGACCAGAACCTGATTAGGACCAACTAACCAGACCAGACCAGAACCTGATTAGGACCAACTAACCAGACCAGACCAGAACCTGATTAGGACCAACTAACCAGACCAGACCAGAACCTGATTAAGACCAGAACCTGATTAGGACCAACTAACCAGACCAGACCAGAACCTGATTAGGACCAACTAACCAGACCAGACCAGAACCTGATTAGGACCAACTAACCAGACCAGACCAGAACCTGATTAAGACCAGAACCTGATTAGGACCAACTAACCAGACCAGACCAGAACCTGATTAGGACCAACTAACCAGACCAGACCAGAACCTGATTAGGACCAACTAACCAGACCAGACCAGAACCTGATTAAGACCAGAACCTGATTAGGACCAACTAACCAGACCAGACCAGAACCTGATTAGGACCAACTAACCAGACCAGACCAGAACCTGATTAGGACCAACTAACCAGACCAGACCAGAACCTGATTAGGACCAACTAACCAGACCAGACCAGAACCTGATTAGGACCAACTAACCAGACCAGACCAGAACCTGATTAAGACCAGAACCTGATTAGGACCAACTAACCAGACCAGACCAGAACCTGATTAGGACCAACTAACCAGACCAGACCAGAACCTGATTAGGACCAACTAACCAGACCAGACCAGAACCTGATTAGGACCAACTAACCAGACCAGACCAGAACCTGATTAGGACCAACTAACCAGACCAGACCAGAACCTGATTAGGACCAACTAACCAGACCAGACCAGAACCTGATTAAGACCAGAACCTGATTAGGACCAACTAACCAGACCAGACCAGAACCTGATTAGGACCAACTAACCAGACCAGACCAGAACCTGATTAGGACCAACTAACCAGACCAGACCAGAACCTGATTAGGACCAACTAACCAGACCAGACCAGAACCTGATTAGGACCAACTAACCAGACCAGACCAGAACCTGATTAAGACCAGAACCTGATTAGGACCAACTAACCAGACCAGACCAGAACCTGATTAGGACCAACTAACCAGACCAGACCAGAACCTGATTAGGACCAACTAACCAGACCAGACCAGAACCTGATTAGGACCAACTAACCAGACCAGACCAGAACCTGATTAGGACCAACTAACCAGACCAGACCAGAACCTGATTAGGACCAACTAACCAGACCAGACCAGAACCTGATTAGGACCAACTAACCAGACCAGACCAGAACCTGATTAGGACCAACTAACCAGACCAGACCAGAACCTGATTAGGACCAACTAACCAGACCAGACCAGAACCTGATTAGGACCAACTAACCAGACCAGACCAGACCAGAACCTGATTAGGACCAACTAACCAGACCAGACCAGAACCTGATTAGGACCAACTAACCAGACCAGACCAGACCAGAACCTGATTAGGACCAACTAACCAGACCAGACCAGAACCTGATTAGGACCAACTAACCAGACCAGACCAGAACCTGATTAGGACCAACTAACCAGACCAGACCAGAACCTGATTAAGACCAGAACCTGATTAGGACCAACTAACCAGACCAGACCAGAACCTGATTAAGACCAGAACCTGATTAGGGTATTGTGTGTAGATTGATGTCATTATGGGGTATTGTGGGTAGATTGATGTCATTATGGGGTATTGTGTGTAGATTGATGTCATTATGGGGTATTGTGTGTAGAGTGATGTCATTATGGGGTATTGTGTGTAGATTGATGTCATTATGGGGTATTGTGTGTAGATTGATGTCATTATGGGTTATTGTGTGTAGATTGATGTTATTATGGGGTATTGTATATAGATTGATGTCATTATGGGGTATTGTGTGTAGATTGATGTCATTATGGGGTATTGTGTGTAGATTGATGTCATTATGGGGTATTGTGTGTAGATTGATGAGGGGAAATGATTTAATCCATTTTAGAATAATAAGGCTGTAACGTAACTATGTGTAAAAAGTCAAGGGGTCTGAATACTTTCAGAATGCACTGTATTCCCCCACTAGAATCCCCATACTTTAATGAAGACAGCTTCTCCATCCTAGAGGGGGAATCCATGTCCAGGCCCAGGGACATGTACTAGTCTGTAGCGACCTAAACGCCAGAACTGGACATGAAAAGGGCAACCAGTGAAGAACAAACACCATTTTAAATACAACCCATATTTATGTTGATTCATTTTGTACTTTAACTATTTGCACATCATTATAACACTGTATATATAGACATAATATGACCTTAGAAATGTCTTTATTCTTTTGGAAGTGTAATGTTTACTGTTATTTTATTGTTTATTTCACTTTTGTTTATTATCTATTTCACATGCTTTGGCGATGTTAACATATCTTTCCCATGCAGATAAAGCCCTTTGAATTGAGAGAGAGAGAGAGACCTATATAGGGTTACATTTCAGAGCCAGTGCTATTTCTGGGTCTGACTCCATCCTCCTTCCATCAGTTGTTAAATTACTAAATGTTGTTATCTCTCTGTTACCAGGCCGACGGGCTGAAAGAGGGGGACTACATTGTTGCCGTGGGAGACACAGACTGTAAGTGGATGGTAGTGAGCGAGGTGATGCGTCTGCTGAAGGATGTGGACGAGGACGGGATCGACATCCGCGTTGTTAGCTTGATGGACAGCAGCCTGTCCATGGTAAGGTCCGCCCTCTGGCTCTGATTGGCTCCTGAGGAAGCCTGGAAGGTCCTTATTGGCTCCTGAGGAAGACTGGAAGGTCACCCTTTCTGTTTTCTCAGTTGTGATCGACAGGCAATGGCAGATAAATTGCATTATGCATTAAGTTGTTATCAGTGCTGTCAAACTCTCAGCTTTCAATGAGGATTTTTAATTTTTTACCTTTATTTAACCAGGTAGGTTTTATTTCACCTTTATTTAACCAGGTAGGTTTTATTTCACCTTTATTTAACCAGGTTGGCCAGTTGAGAACAAGTTCTCATTTACAACTGTGACCTGGCCAAGACAAAGCAAAGCAGTGCGACAAAAACAACACAGAGTTACACATATGAATAAACAAACGTACAGTCAATAACACAATAGAGAATCTATATACAGAGTGCAAATGTAGTGCAAAATGCAGTAAGGTTAGGAAGACAATAAATAGGCCATAGTGGCGAAATAAGTTACAGATTAGAATAATCACTGGAGTGACAGATGTGCAGATGATGATGTGCAAATAGAGATACTGGAGTGCAAAATGAGCTAAAATAACAATATGGGGATGAGGTAGTAGTGTGGGCTATTTACAGAAGGGCTATATACAGGTGCAGTGATCGGTAAGCTGCTTTGACAGCTGATGCTTAAAGTTAGTGAGGGAGATAGGAACCTCTAGCTTCAATGATTTTTGCAATTCGTTCCAGTCATTGGCAGCAGCAAACTGGAAGGAATGGCGACCAAAGGAAGTGTTGGCTTTGGGGGTGACCAGTGAGATATACCTGCTGGAGCGCATGCTACGGGTAGGTGTTGCTATGGTGACCAGCGAGCTGAGATAAGGCGGGGATTTACCTAACAAAGACTTATAGATGACCTGGAGCCAGTGGGTTTGGCGACGAATATATAATGAAGGCCAGCCAACGAGAGAATACAGGTCGCAGTGGTGGGTAGTATATGGGGCTTTGGTGACAAAACGGATGGCACTGTGATAGACTACATCCAATTTGCTGAGTAGAGTGTTGGAGGCTAATTTGTAAATGACATCGCCGAAATCAAGGATCGGTAGGATAGTCAGTTTTACAAGGGCATGTTTGGCAGCATGAGTGAAGGAGGCTTTGTTGCGAAATAGGAAGACGATTCTAGATTTAATTTTGGATTGGAGATGGTTGATGTGAGTCTGGAAGTTGAGTTTACAGTCTAACCAGACACCTAGGTATTTGTAGTTGTCCACAAATTCTAAGTCAGACCCGTCGAGGGTAGTGATGATAGTCCGGCAGGCGGGTGCGGGCAGCGTTCGATAGAAAAGCATGCACTTAGTCTTACTAGCATTTAAGAGCAGTTGGAGGCCACGGAAGGAGTGTTGTATGGCATTGAAGCTTGTTTGAAGGTTAGTTAACACAGTGTCCAAAGAGGGGCCAGATGTATACAGAATGGTGTCGTCTGCGTAGAGATGGATCAGAGAGTCACCAGCAGCGAGAGCGACATCGTTGATGTACAGTCATGGCCAAAAGTGTTGGCACCCCTGAAAGTATTTCTCACAGAAAAGTATTGAAATTACACGTTTTGCTATACACATGTTTATTTCCTTTGTGTGTATTGGAACAACACAAAAAAACAGAGGAAAAATAAAAATCTGACATAATTTCACAACTCCAAAAATGGCACGGACAAAATTCTTGGCACCCTTTCAAAATTGTGGATAAATAAGTTTGTTTCAAGCATGTGATGCTCCTTTAAACTCACCTGGGGCAAGTAACAGGTGTTGGCAATATAAAAATCACACCTGGAAGCAGATAGATAGGAGAGAAGTTGACTCAGTCTTTGCATTGTGTTTCTGTGTGTGCCATGGAGAACAGAAAGAGGAGAAGAGAACTGTCTGAGGACTTGAGAACCAAAATTGTGGAAAAATATCAACAATCTCAAGGTTACAAGTCCATCTCCAGAGATGTAGATGTTCCTTTGTCCACAGTGCGCAACATGATCAAGAAGTTTGCAACCCATGGCACTGTAGCTAATCTCCCTGGACGTGGACGGAAGAGAAAAATGTATGAAAGGTTGCAACGCAGGATAAGCAGCCCCAAACAAGTTCCAAAGAAATCCAAGCTGTCCTGCAGGCTCAGGGTGCATCCGTGTCAGCGCGAACTATACGTCGACATTTGAATGAAATGAAACGCTATGGCAGGAGACCCAGGAGGACCCCACTGCTGACACAGAGACATAAAAAAGCAAGACTACAGTTTGCCAAAATGTACGTGAGTAAGCCAAAATCCTTCTGGGAAAACGTCTTGTGGACAGATGAGACCAAGATAGAGCTTTTTGGTAAAGCACATCATTCTACTGTTTACTGAAAACAGAATGAAGCCGACAAAGAAAAGAACACAGTACCTACAGTCAAATATGGTGGAGGTTCAAAGATGTTTTGCTGCCTCTGGCACTGGGTGCCTTGACTGTGTGCAAGGCATCATGAAATCTGAGGATTACCAAAGGATTTTGGTTCGCAATGTAGGGCCCAGTGTCAGAAAGCTGGGTTTGCGTCCGAGATCATGGGTCTTCCAGCAGGACAATGACCCCAAACATACTTCAAAAAGCACCCAGAAATGGATGGCAACAAAGCGCTGGAGAGTTCTGAAGTGGCCAGCAATGAGTCCAGATCTAAATCCCATTGAACACCTGTGGAGAGATCTTAACATTGCTGTTGGGAAAAGGCGCCCTTCCAATATGAGAGACCTGGAGCAGTTTGCAAAAGAAGAGTGGTCCCAAATTCCAGGTGAGAGGTGTAAGAAGCTTATTGATGGTTATAGGAAGCGATTGATTTCAGTTATTTTTTCCAAAGGGTGTGCAACCAAATTTTAAGTTAAGGGTGCCAAGAATTTTGTCCTTCCCATTTTTGGAGTTTTGTGTGAAATTAGGTCAAATTTGCTTTTTTTCCTTTCTTTTTTTGTGTTGTTGCAATACACACAAAGGAAATAAACATGTGTATAGCAAAACATGTGTAATTTCAATACTTTTCTGTGAGAAATACTTTTGGCCATTACTGTATATGGAGAATAGGGTTGGCCCAAGAATTGAACCCTGTGGCACCCCCATAGAGACTGCCAGGGGACCGGACAGCAGGCCCTCCGATTTTATGCACTGAACTCTGTCTGAGAAGTAGTTGGAGAACCAGGCGAGGCAGTCACTTGAGAAACCAAGGCTGTTGAGTCTGCCAATAAGAATTCCAGAGTCGAAAGCCTTGGCCAGGTCGATGAAGACTGCTGCACAGTACTGTCTTCTATCGATGGCGGTTATGATATCGTAGTACCTTGAGCGTAGCTGAGGTGCACCCATGACCAGCTTGGAAACCAGATTGCATAGCAGAGAAGGTCTGGTGGGATTTGAAGAAGTCAGTGATCTGTTTATTAACTTGGCTTTCGAAGACTTTAGAAATGCAGGGCAGGATGAATATAGGTCTGTAACAGTTTGGGTCTAGAGGGGGATGACCGCGGCAGCTTTCCAATCTCTAGGGATCTCAGACGATACAAAAGAGAGGTTGAACAGGCTGGTAATAGGGGTTGCAACAATTCTGGCTGATAATTTTAGGAAGAAAGGGTCCAGATTGTCTAGCCCAGCAGATTTGTAGGGGTCCAGATTTAGCAGCTCTTTCAGAAGAGCGGAAAGCATGGCCAGCCGTAGCAAAATGCTTGTTGAAATTTTCGATTATTGTGAATTTATCGGTGGTGACAGTGTTTCCTAGCCTCAATGCAGTGGGCAACTGGGAGGAGATGCTCTTATTCTCCATAGACTTTACAGTGTCCCAGAACATTTTGGAATTAGTACTACAGGATGCAAATTTCTGTTTGAAAAAGCTGGCCTTTGCTTTTCTAACTGACTGTGTATATTTTTCCTGGTTTCCCTGAAAAGTTGCATATTGCGGGGGCTATTCGATGCTAATGCAGTGCGCCACAGGATGTTTTTGTGTTGGTCAAGGGCAGTCAAGTCTGGAGTGAACCAAGGGCTATATCTGTTCTTAATTCTACATTTTTTGAATGGGGCATGCTTATTTAAGATGGTGAGGAAAGCACTTTTAAAGAACAACCAGGCATCATCTACTGACGGGATGAGGTCAATATCCTTCCAGGATACCCGGGCCAGATCGATTAGAAAGGCCTGCTCGCAAAAGTGTTTTAGGGAGCGTTTGACAGTGATAAGGGGTGGTCGTTTGACCGCGGACCCATTACGAACGCAGGCAATGAGGCAGTGATCGCTGAGATCCTGGTTGAAAACAGAGGTGTATTTGGAGGGCAAGTTGGTCAGAATGATATCTATGATAGTACCCATGTTTACGGATTTAGGGTTGTACCTGGTGGGTTCCTTGATAATTTGTGTGAGATTGAGGGCATCTAGCTTAGATTGAAGAACAGCCGGGACGTTAAGGATGAGTTCCTGTTTCTCATCTTGGTGATTATTATACAGAAGGAGAAAGTGTTCTTTCTTTCATTTAGTCAAATGGAAAACTACTGCATGAATATTATTATTATTATGGAAAACTACTGCATGAATGTTATTATTATTATTATGGAAAACTACTGCATGAATATTATTATTATTATGGAAAACTACTGCATGAATATTATTATTATTATGGAAAACTACTGCATGAATATTATTATTATTATGGAAAACTACTGCATGAATGTTATTATTATTATGGAAAACTACTGCATGAATATTATTATTATTATTATGGAAAACTACTGCATGAATATTATTATTATTATGGAAAACTACTGCATGAATATTATTATTATTATGGAAAACTACTGCATGAATATTATTATTATTATTATTATGGAAAACTACTGCATGAATTATTATTATTATTATTATTATGGAAAACTACTGCATGAATATTATTATTATTATTATTATGGAAAACTACTGCTTGAATATTATTTTTATGGAAAACTACTGCATGAATATTATTATGGAAAACTACTGCATGAATATTATTATTATGAAAACTACTGCATGAATATTATTATTATTATTATTATGGAAAACTACTGCATGAATATTATTATTATTATTATGGAAAACTACTGCATGAATATTATTATTATGGAAAACTACTGCATGAATATTATTATTATGGAAAACTACTGCATGAATATTATTATTATTATTATTATTATGGAAAACTACTGCATGAATATTATTATTATGGAAAACTACTGCATGAATATTATTATTATTATTATGGAAAACTACTGCATGAATATTATTATTATTATTATTATGGAAAACTACTGCATGAATATTATTATTATGGAAAACTACTGCATGAATATTATTATTATTATTATGGAAAACTACTGCATGAATATTATTATTATGGAAAACTACTGCATGAATATTATTATTATTATTATTATGGAAAACTACTGCATTAATATTATTATTATTATGGAAAACTACTGCATGAATATTATTATGGAAAACTACTGCATGAATATTATTATTATGGAAAACTACTGCATGAATATTATTATTATGCAAAACTACTGCATGAATATTATTATGGAAAACTACTGCAGAATATTATTATTATTATTATGGAAAACTACTGCATGAATATTATTATTATTATTATTATGCAAAACTACTGCATGAATATTATTATGGAAAACTACTGCAGATTATTATTATTATTATGGAAAACTACTGCATGAATATTATTATGGAAAACTACTGCATGAATATTATTATTATTATTATGGAAAACTACTGCATGAATATTATTATTATTATGGAAAACTACCGCATGAATATTATTATGGAAAACTACTGCATGAATATTATTATTATTATTATTATTATTATTATTATGGAAAACTACTGCATGAATATTATTATTATTATTATGGAAAACTACTGCATGAATATTATTATTATTATTATGGAAAACTACTGCATGAATATTATTATTATGGAAAACTACTGCATGAATATTATTATTATTATGGAAAACTACTGCATGAATATTATTATTATTATTATTATTATGGAAAACTACTGCATGAATATTATTATTATTATCATGGAAAACTACTGCATGAATATTATTATTATTATTATCATGGAAAACTACTGCATGAATATTATTATTATCATGGAAAACTACTGCATGAATATTATCATGGAAAACTACTGCATGAATATTATCATGGAAAACTACTGCATGAATATTATTATTATGGAAAACTACTGCATGAATATTATTATTATGGAAAACTACTGCATGAATATTATTATTATGGAAAACTACTGCATGAATATTATTATTATGGAAAACTACTGCATTAATATTATTACTATGGATAACTACCGCATGAATTATTATAATGGATAACTACCACATGAATATTATTATTTATATTATGTGACAATACCCTGATTTTTATTATTGATTTTTTTATCTCGTACAGTTCCACTAATTTAAGTAGAAATTATATACAGTCTTTACCTGTAGCAATATCCTTACTCTCTCTCTCTCTCTCTCTCCCTTCTCTCTATCCTTTCTATCTCTCTCTCCCTCATCTCCCTCCCTCCCCTTCTCTTTCTTACTCTCTCCCTCGCTCCCCTTCTCTCTCTCTCTTCCTCATCTCCATCCCTCCCCTTCTCTCTCTTCCTCATCTCCCTCCCCCCTTCTCTCTCGCTCCCTCATCTCTCTCTCTCCCTCCCCTTCCTCCCCTCAGCCCACTAAGAGTGCCACCTACTGCGGAGGCATCCCTAAGACGTACTCCATGATCTGCCTGGCCTTTGACAACGACAAGAGCCCCAAGGGCCGCAAGGTGACCAAGAAGGGCTCCTTCCTGTCCTGGGGCTTGAAGAACCATTTGAAGAGCTCCAGCACCCTTAGCCTCCCTACAGCAGACTACTCTGGCTCACTGCCTTGGAACAAACCCTGTCCCACCTTCCCCTCCTCCAGCTCCTACAACGACTCAGCTCTTTACTAGGGAACATACTGAACTGTACACAAACACTCACTCTACTGGGTTAGAGAATACTGTGTTAGAAGTTGCGTCCCAAATGGCACCCTATTCCCTATGTAGTGCACTACTTTGGAGCTCTATGGGCTTTGGTCAAAAGTAGTGCACCATATTGGGAATAGCATACCATTTGGGACATACCCATAGCATTGTGGAGCAGCCTGAGAACCCCAACAGATGTGTTGCAGTAAAGGCACAGGTTTGCACAGTTCTAGCCCTAATGCTGTTTATGCTAAACATTAGAGTGGTGCTCTCTGTTGTTGATGAAGCATCACTGTGTGTTGCCTCTGAGTGGTACGTTGCTATGGAGAGGGAAGAGAAGAGGCTGTAGTTTATGGGTGTTGCACAGCGGAACTGACTGGTTTGGTCTAGCTATGTTACAGTGCAATTAGCTACGCTAGTCCATATGTATCCCCTATGTATGTACTGCATGTATTTATATCTTTCATACCTTTTAAACTGAAGGAGTATGTATAATGCCATGTATCAGTGATTGGCTGTTATCTGTGTAGGTGGATTATTGACTAAACAAAACATATTTTTACTGGAAGAAAAATGTATACAAAACTATTTATTTGACAGACTGAGAAGGTGACTCCAGGTGAAGGCTATGATCCTTTATTGATGTCACCTGTTACATCCACTTCAATCAGTGTAGATGAAGGGGAGGAGTCAGGTTAGAGAAGGATTTTTAAGCCTCGAGACAATTGACACATGGATTGTGTTTGTGTGCCGTTCAGAGGGTGAATGGGCAAGACAAAACATTGACGTGCCTTTGAACGGGGTCTGGTAGTAGGTGCCAGGCGCATCAGTTTGTGTCAAGAACTGCAACACTGCTGGGTTTTTCATGCTCAACAGTTTCCTGTGTGTATCAAGAATGGTCCACCACCCAAAGGACAGACAGCCAACTTGACACAACTGTGGGAAGCATTGGAGTCAACATGGGCCAGCATCTCTGTGGAACGCTTCCAACACCTTGTAGTCCATGACCCAGTTATCTGAGGCTGTTCTGGGGGTAAAAGGGGGTGGTGTAACTCAATATTAGGAAGGTGTTAATGTTTGGTATACTCGGTGTATGCTACATTGATATTCTAATGTAAAAAAATGTAATGCTATACTATGTAGATATCCCACTATGTAAAAGCTTGGTGAAGGATGCCATGTTAAACCATGAAGTGATACGTCCGTAGTGAGTCAATAGACTGTAAGCTGCTGAAAATAGATGTCTTTATTTTATATTTTTGTGTCATTTCTTGTTAAGACAATTACTGTCGATAAATGAAGGAATATTGTGTGTGGTGGCTGTTCTGATGTAGGCCTATGAAATCTCTGCATTTAGATTTGATTGGCATGTCAGGGGAGGGAGGAGGGGCTGTACTGCTGACTGTCAGACATTTTATGACAACCTTTTCTGGTAGAGCAAGGAGAACTCCCCCTAACAGAGGACAGGTGAAGTTCTATATCTGTGAATGTTTGTGTAATATTTGCTGTTAATAATGAAGGATATGATCTACAAGGGAAGACTGGTTGTGTTGTCTGTTTTTCAGTGCCAGTGTATTGCTGATGCTAACGTTAATATGATAGTATACAACAGGTTAATGCTAATATCGCTGAGCCTGGGTTCCATCCCTGTTTGATTCCACCATTGTGACTCTACTGGTCTTTACTGGTTTCTACTGGATAGAAAGAGGAGTGGGAGGCCCCGGTGCACAACTGAGCAAGAGGACAAGTACATTAGAGTGTCTAGTTTGAGAAACAGACGCCTCACAAGTCCTCAACTGGCAGCTTCATTAAATAGTACCCACAAAACACCAGTCTCAACGTCAACAGTGAAGAGGTGACTCCGGGATGCTGGCCTTCTAGGCAGAGTTGCAAAGAAAATGCCATTTTGGACATACTCCTTGTGTTGTACTCCTGTTGGTTTCCAAGGCTTCACTCTACCTACTGACTTACTGCACAATATAATACCTGGTCTGACAATGTCTTGCTGTTGATCAATGTACTATCATTATTTTATCATGATGTATATCTCTGTAAACTTGATAATAAACCATGGGATGAACTGAATAGGTGAAGCATCTTTCTGTCTCCATCGGGGAGATTACACCCATACTGGAGTGAGTTTGAGTAAAGTGTTAAACATTATAAAGACAACTCGTTATTAGAAAACGGGTTGTTTGGATGAGCTGTATTATCAGTCACAGACACACCTACGCCTGCGAATAGTTTTATCCTCCATAAAACGCGTTGCATGGTCAACCTGAAGTCTGCATTGGCCGCGCGACATATACGGTGATTTGGCCTCTGCAGAAATCGCGTCAACATCCATATTGCGAATCCGACCACATTTTCAGACGAAGCATACATTGGCTTTAAGAATATCACGTTCATGTTGCTGTCCCAATCATCTCTTGTATTTATCTCAACTCGCACAGTATTTGGCCTTGCTTCCAGCCTAGTACTGGGTTTGGTACAGTAGGGGTTAATACAGCCTCGCTGTCTGCCTGTCCTACCAAGGAAACAATGTTACACTGTTCAATGTCGATCTCTGTAGTACCAGTGAACAATGTCCAGACAAGAGGAGACATCACGTATCAATGTCATTATCATGGACATATCCAAGTAAATGCCAATAGAAAGAAAACGCAGCTAGTGTCGTTCCAGTGTGTGACGAGTCAGCAGACGTTGGTTAGATGTCTAGCTGGTGAAGGTTATCCAGCCTGACCATTTAGTTTAGAAGTGAGGCAGTGCTGTATCATGAATACAGTCACAGGTAAATGTCTTTGTTCAACTATTTTACCTGTGACTGTATTTATGACCAGGACCTAAAATGAACACCCGCCACCTGCAGATCACATTTATAGTAAACTAAATGCTGCAATAGCTGTTTCCAAGTATTTCCGCCGTTTTGTTTCATAGCTGGTCAATTCATCGCACAAAGTCCAACAACTATGAGTGTTATAATATAGTCTAATCCACCTCGCGCTGCAGCGCCTGGCCATACAAGGTGGACTAATTGACTTGAAACGGAAGTCTACTGAAGTGACAATTTGTCCTCGCGTTTCTGGATATTTACACTGTTTTGTTAGGTTGATTTTCTATGTTTGAGTTTCAACCGCTAGGGAAGAATTAACAACTATTTAACTCAGACTCAATCTCACAGCCACGTGACCTCCCGCCCTTAAAGGGCAGATGAGCATGTTTGTCTCCTCTGTGAAACAGTAGTGTACAGTCGTGGCTAAAAGTTTTGAGAATGACACAAGTATTTGTCTCCACAAAGTTTGCTGCTTCAGTGATCTTAGATCTTCATGTCAGTAGTTACTATGGTAACACTGAAGTATAATTACAAGTATTCCATAAGTGTCAAAGGCTTTCATTGACAATGACATTCAGTTTATGCAAAGAGTCAATATTTGCAGTGTTGGACCTTCTTTTTCAAGACCTCTGCAATCCGCCCTGGCATGCTGTCAATTAACTTCTGGGCCACATCCTGACTGATGGCAGGCCGTTCTTGCATAATCAATGCTTGGAGTTTGTCAGAAGTTGTGGGTTTTTGTTTGTCCACCTGCCTCTTGAGGATTGACCACAAGTTCTCAATGGGATTAAGGTCTGGGGAGTTTCCTGGCCATGGACCCAAAATGTTGATGTTTTGTTCCCCGAGCCACTTAGTTATCACTTTTGCCTTATGGCAAGGTGCTCCATCATGCTGGAAAAGGCATTGGTCGTCACCAAACTGTTCTTGGATGGTTGGGAGAAGTTGCTCTCGGAGGATGTGTTGGTACCATTCTTTATTCATGGCTGTGTTCTTAGGCAAAATTGTGAGTGAGCCCACTCCCTTGGCTGAGAAGCAACCCCACACATGAATGGTCTCAGGATGCTTTACTGTTGGCATGACACAGGACTGATGGTAGCGCTCACCTTGTCTTCTCTGGACAAGGTGTTTTCCGGATGGCCCAAACAATCGGAAAGGGGATTCATCAGAGAAAATGACTCTACCCCAGTCCTCAGCAGTCCAATCCCTGTACCTTTTGCAGAATATCAGTCTGTCCCTGATGTTTTTCCTGCAGAGAAGTGGCTTCTTTGCTGCCCTTCTTGACACCAGGCCATCCTCCAAAAGTCTTCGCCTCACTGTGCGTGCAGATGCACTCACACCTGCCTGCTGCCATTCCTGAGCAAGCTCTGCACTGGTGGTGCCCCAATCCCGCAGCTGAATCAACTTTAGGAGACGGTCCTGGCGCTTGCTGGATTTTCTTGGATGCCCTGACGCCTTCTTCTCTCCTTGAAGTTCTTGATGATCCGATAAATGGTTGATTTAGGTGCAATCTTACCAGCAGCAATATATTTGCTTGTGAAGCCCTTTTTGTGCAAAACAATGATGACGGCACGTGTTTCCTTGCAGGTAACCATGGTTGACAGAGGAAGAACAATGATTTCAAGCACCACCCTCCTTTTAAAGCTTCCAGTCTGTTATTCTGACTCAATCAGCATGACAGAGTGATCTCCAGCCTTGTCCTCGTCAACACTCTCACCTGTGTTAACGAGACAATCACTGACATGATGGCAGCTGGTCCTTTTGTGGCAGGGCTGAAATGCAGTGGAAATGTTTTTTGGGGATTAAGTTCATTTGATGATGGTAATTTGCATATACTCCAGAATGTCATGAAGAGTGATCAGATGAATTGCAATTAATTGTAAAGTCCCTCTTTGCCATGAAAATGAACTTAATCCCCAAAAAACATTTCAGCCCTGCCACAAAAGGACCAGCTGCCATCATGTCAGTGATTGTCTCGTTAACACAGGTATTTAGGTTCCAAGACTCACAAAAATGGAATGAAACAATATACCAGATGAGTTACTTCATACTAGTAATATATGTATTGTTTAGAATCATTACAAAGCATGTTCATCCGTTTTTTTTGTGTTTTGTTGGTGTAATTTTAGCAGCAAATCTCAGATGTTTAAATGTACCTGTTTAAATGTACCTGCCACAGTGGCTGGTAGATGTTTAAATGTACCTGCCACAGTGGCTGGTAGATGTTTAAATGTACCTGCCACAGTGGCTGGTAGATGTTTAAATGTACCTGCCACAGTGGCTGGTAGATGTTTAAATGTACCTGCCACAGTGGCTGGTAGATGTTTAAATGTACCTGCCACAGTGGCTGGTAGATGTTTAAATGTACCTGCCACAGTGGCTGGTAGATGTTTAAATGTACCTGCCACAGTGTCTGGTAGATGTTTAAATGTACCTGCCACAGTGGCTGGTAGATGTTTAAGTGTACCTGCCACAGTGGCTGGTAGATGTTTAAATGTACCTGCCACAGTGGCTGGTAGATGTTTAAATGTACCTGCCACAGTGGCTGGTAGATGTTTAAGTGTACCTGCCACAGTGGCTGGTAGATGTTTAAGTGTACCTGCCACAGTGGCTGGTAGATGTTTAAATGATACAGCACTGCCTCTTGTGCCTTATTGCTTAATTAACATACATTCCATGTTTATTGCTGTGGTGGGAAAAGGACCCAATCCTCATTTACTGATAGCCAGGGACATAATGGGAAAAGTTCTACCCTAGCTGTTCTACCCTAGCTGTTCTACCCTAGCTGTTCTACCCTAGCTGAGTACACTGTCTGTAAGTAACTCTGGACATGAGCGTCTGCTAAAGAACCAAAATGTAAATGCATTTTATTACAGACATTTGTCTACTTAAAAATGTATCTGAAGTCTGCCAGTCTGGCCCTATAACCCATGGAGACTGTTGTTGAAACTGCAGCACAAATCCCTCTGTCTGTGTTGGTCTGGGAACACCATGTGATGGAGATTTAGCCCATTGTGACTTTCCCTCTCAAGACAGACTGATCTCCTGTACTTCCTGTTTGTCTGCCTGCCTGCCTGCCTGTCTGTCTGTCTGTCTGTCTGTCTGTCTGTCTGTCTGTCTGTCTGTCTGTCTGTCTGTCTGTCTGTCTGTCTGTCTGTCTGTCTGTCTGTCTGTCTGTCTGTCTGTCTGTCTGTCTGTCTGTCTGTCTGTCTGTCTGTCTGTCTGTCTGTCTGTCTGTCTGTCTGTCTGTCTGTCTGTCTGTCTGTCTGTCTGCCTGCCTGCCTGCCTGCCTGCCTGCCTGCCTGCCTGCCTGCCTGCCTGCCTGCCTGCCTGCCTGCCTGTCTGGCTGGCTGGCTATCTGCCTGCCTGCCTGCCTGCCTGCCTGTCTGTCTGTCTGTCTGTCTGTCTGGCTATCTGCCTGCTTGCCTGCCTGCCTGCCTGCCTGCCTGTCTGTCTGTCTGTCTGCTCATATGATCAACAACTACAGTGCACTTGCCACCCCAACCTGAGATTTACACTAGAGGATGTTGTTCAAATGGGATAGAGAGCTGAAAGACAGGTGACAACAAGGTTGGCAAGTGCACTGTAGTTGTTGATCATATGAGCAGACAGGCAGGCAGGCAGGCAGGCAGGCAGGCAGGCAGGCAGGCAGGCAGGCAGGCAGGCAGGCAGGCAGATAGCCAGACAGACAGGCAGATAGCCAGCCAACCATTCAGACAGCCAGACAGACACAGCGAGGCCTGTTGTTGGGACTTGGGGCTCCCAAGTGGCACAGCGGTCTAAGGCACTGCATCTTAGTGCTAGAGGCGGTCCGATTCCAGGCTGTATCACAACCGGCCTTGATTGGGAGTACCATAGGGCGGCGCACAGCGTCGTCTGAGTTTGGCCGGTGTAGGCTGTCATTGTAAATAAGAATTTGTTCTTAACTGACTTGCTTAGTTAAATAAAGGTTCAACTCAAAAATTAATAATTTAAATTCACTATTATAATTCAATATTATTTGCTTTAAGCACTATAACATTTCCATGCCTTCTCACCTCTGTAGAATACTGCATGGTCTGTGGAGACATAATGGGTTTTAAATTGCTCACAGATTCCACTTTCTGATGTTGTGGGTTGGATGGTTTGGCTGAGCTATTAAAGAGAGAAGGTTTCTGCAGGCGAGAGAGAGAGAGAGAGAGAGAGAGAGAGAGAGAGAGAGAGAGAGAGAGAGAGAGAGAGAGAGAGAGAGAGAGAGAGAGAGAGAGAGAGAGAGAGAGAGAGAGAGAGAGAGAGAGAGAGAGAGAGAGAGAGAGAGAGAGAGAGAGAGAGAGAGAGAGAGAGAGAGAGAGAGAGAGAGAGAGAGAGAGAGAGAGAGAGAGAGAGAGAGAGAGAGAGAGAGAGAGAGAGAGAGAGAGAGAGAGAGAGAGAGAGAGAGAGAGAGAGAGAGAGAGAGAGAGAGAGAGAGAGAGAGAGAGAGAGAGAGAGAGAGAGAGAGAGAGAGAGAGAGAGAGAGAGAGAGAGAGAGAGAGAGAGAGAGAGAGAGAGTAAGTGAGTGTATGAGTCCAACGTTACAGTAGCTATAAACCCCTTCTAGTCTGCAGAAGGAAAATCACAGGAAATAAGTATGAAATGAAAAAGTAGACTAGACATTCTGTATATAATTAAAAGCTGGTTTGAACAGTCACATTTGTTTTCACTAGTGTGTGTGTGTGTGTGAGAGAGAGGGGGAGCGAAAGACAGAGACCGACACAGACAGACAGACAGGCACAGGCAGAGACAGACAGACAGACACAGGCAGAGACAGACAGGCAGAGACAGACAGGCAGAGACAGACAGACAGGCAGAGACAGACAGACAGACAGGCAGGCAGAGACAGACAGGCAGGCAGAGACAGACAGGCAGACAGGCAGGCAGGCAGGCAGGTAGGCAGGCAGGCAGGCAGGCAGGTAGGCAGGCAGGCAGACAGACAGGCAGGCAGGCAGGCAGGCAGGCAGGCAGGCAGGCAGGCAGGCAGGCAGGCAGGCAGAGAGAGAACATAGCCTACATTTCAGGTCCTTGCACGGTCAAACCAACGTGGTATGATAGCGCCATCTGCTGGTGTGTAAATTGAGAAATGGTGCCAAAGCTTTCAAACAGATGGCGTTGCTAAGAGGATTAAAGCTAAACGGTGAGTGGCTACTCATTTTACTGTAAGCCAATGAAATTAGCCGTTGTATTGAGGTGCAAAGCGTCTGGATACGAGTCTGGTATCTCTGTAACGCTTATTGAATATGAAATCAGATGAAAGTAGAACATTGTGAATACACATTGTTTTGTATTTTAGCTATTTAACTAGCTACTCTTAATTATAGTGCCTAAAAACGTCTTCCTCCAACCAAGTCAAGAATCAACCCGACATCAGGACAGGATGTCAACATTTAGCTTCAGGAGAAGCGAAAAGAAAGCCTTTGTAAGTCAACTTGTCCCTCTCTGCCTCTCAGATAGATCTGTCTCTTACTGGACTGGCTAACTAGACAACCAACTTGCCTTGCTAGCTAACTAACTAGCTACTTCAGCTAGCTAACTAGCTACCGTTAATGGTTAACTAACTAGCTACTTCAGCTAGCTAACTAGCTACCGTTAATGGTTAACTAGGTAGCTACTTTGTATTTATATTCAATGTGCAGGGGTACTGGAGTGGTTGTATATACAGATCAGTACCTTATTCAATGTGCAGGGGTACTGGAGTGGTTGTATATACAGATCAGTACCTTATTCAATGTGCAGGGGTACTGGAGTGGTTGTATATACAGATCAGTACCTTATTCAATGTGCAGGGGTACTGGAGTGGTTGTATATACAGATCAGTACCTTATTCAATGTGCAGGGGTACTGGAGTGGTTGTATATACAGATCAGTACCTTATTCAATGTGCAGGGGTACTGGAGTGGTTGTATATACAGATCAGTACCTTATTCAATGTGCAGGGGTACTGGAGTGGTTGTATATACAGATCAGTACCTTATTCAATGTGCAGGGGTACTGGAGTGGTTGTATATACAGATCAGTACCTTATTCAATGTGCAGGGGTACTGGAGTGGTTGTATATACAGATCAGTACCTTATTCAATGTGCAGGGGTACTGGAGTGGTTGTATATACAGATCAGTACCTTATATTTATTTAACTCAGTACAGAAATAAAGATAGACATGGTTTAATAAGGTAGTGGTAATATTTAACTCAGTACAGAAATAAAGATAGACATGGTTTAATAAGGTAGTGGTAATATTTAACTCAGACATGGTTTAATAAGGTAGTGGTAATATTTAACTCAGACATGGTTTAATAAGGTAGTGGTAATATTTAACTCAGTACAGTAATGTGTAGGCGGTAAGTTGTACCAGGACACCACTTTTCTTGGACAAGCTATGTTTTCAAAACTGTAATGTTTACATTAATTCTGATTATTTCCAAGACTACACAACATCCTGAAATATATATAGATATATTTCTTAGAAAGAATACTATAATCCCCTTGACAGAGGGATGCTGCATGTAAAAAATGGCTCAACTTACCCCAGTTTCCCTACACTGAACACTATATTACAAACAGAATGAAGTGGTTTAGAAGTGCCTTTTTCAGGTGAGTTTATGTTGTGTGTGTAATAATTTACACATGCTCACTTTTGGAATCCCAGTGTTACACTGGAAGTGATACTGTGGTCCGTGTGAGTGTCTTCACCATATTTGGAAACATTTGGTCAGTATATTTTGTTACCCCTCATAATCTCCATAATCATCATCTTCCATGTAACATCAAAATCTCTCCTCACACCTCATAAACTCACCTTCATTGTGTTGTCATTAACGTTTCCCTAACAAGGTTTCACATGGTTGTTTCTTTAGAAGCACATAGCTCATGGCTTGATCCCAGCAGCCACCCTTGCCCCCCGGCCTGCTGTACCCCGTACCCCTCCCCCTCGCAGCCCATACCCCTCTCCAGAGAGACCCAGGTACCTATATGGAACATACACTAACATACAGGTCCAGTCCCAAATGGCTCCCTCTTCACTATATAATGCACTAATTTTCACCAGGGTCCATAGGATAGTGCATTATATAGGGTGTCATTTGGGACGCTGTGTCTGAGGCCTTTCTCTCCTCTTCTGTCTGTCATCCTTTTTCATTCCCTTCTCTCCTCTTTCCTTCTCTCCTCTTTCCTTCTCTCCTCTTTCCTTCTCTCCTCTTCCCTTCTATCCTCTTCCCTTCTCTCCTCTTCCCTTCTCTCCTCTTCCCTTCTCTCCTCTTCCCTTCTCTCCTCTTCTCTCCTCTTCCCTTCTCTTCCCTTCTCTCCACTTCCCTTCTCTCCACTTCCCTTCTCTCCTCTTCCCTTCTCTCCTCTTCCCTTTTCTTCCCTTCTCTCCTCTTCCCTTCTCTTCCCTTCTCTCCTCTTCCCTTCTCTTCCCTTCTCTCCTCTTCCCTTCTCTCCTCTTCCCTTCTCTCCTCTTCTCTTCTCTCCTTCTTTTTCTCTCATCCGTTCCCTCTTCTCACCTTGTTGCCATGACATATCGTAGCTGAATTATGACGTATCGTACATGTAAATGTCAATGACTAGCTGAATTATGACTTAGTGTAGATGCAAGTATCAATGACTAGCTGAATTATGACTTATCGTACACTTAAGTATCAATGACTAGCTGAATTATGACTTATCGTAGCTGAATTATGACATATCGTACACGTAAGTATCAATGACTAGCTGAATTATGACATATCGTACACGTAAGTATCAATGACTAGCTGAATTATGACTTTTCGTACACGTAAGTATCAATGACTAGCTGAATTATGACTAATCGTACACGTAAGTATCAATGACTAGCTGAATTATGACTTTGTACACGTAAGTATCAATGACTAGCTGAATTATGACTAATCGTACACTTAAGTATCAATGACTAGCTGAATTATGACTTATCGTACACCTAAGTATCAATGACTAGCTGAATTATGACTTATCATACATGTAAGTATCAATGACTAGCTGAATTATGACTTATCCATCTTAAAACCAGTTATTACAGATAACCCCTATCCATCTGTGCTAAAACTTTAGTGTCATGTACATACAGTCATGTGAAAAAGCAAGTACACCCCCTGGAAAGTTTTTTTACATATTTGGACAGATGGATACAGTATGTAATCTTAACTTCAACACTATTGACAGATAAAGGAAACCCAATTTAACAAATCACACACACAAAAAACGTTGAAAATGTTATGCAATTAAAATAAACAAAAATGCCTTTTCCTTAAGGAGAAATAGTTAGTACACCCCTACCTTTATCATCACATAACATGGATACAATTAGAATTAGGTACCAAAACAAGTGTAAATTAATAGAAAACATTAGAGAGAAACTTAGGAGGTTCCAGCCTTCCATAAAGATAAGAACATTGGTCTGGTTTGGTCTTAACCATATGGGTGTGTGGTAACACATCATTCAAAGATCTAAAGACCTACCGAGGCCCTCAGAAGAAACATTATTGATGCCCATGAGTCTGGGAGGAGTTACAGTCTGGGAGGAGTTACAGTCTGGGAGGAGTTACAGTCTGGGAGGAGTTACAGTCTGGGAGGAGTTACAGTCTGGGAGGAGTTACAGTCTGGGAGGAGTTACAGTCTGGGAGGAGTTACAGTCTGGGAGGAGTTACAGTCTGGGAGGAGTTACAGTCTGGGAGGAGTTACAAATCCATTTACAAGACATTCGAAGTACATCATTCCACTGTCCGACGAAAGTTCCAGACCACTGGCAAACTACCTAGGACAGGTCGTCCCACCAAACTACCTAGGACAGGTCGTCCCACCAAACTACCTAGGACAGGTCGTCCCACCAAACTACCTAGGACAGGTCGTCCCACCAAACTACCTAGGACAGGTCGTCCCACCAAACTACCTAGGACAGGTCGTCCCACCAAACTACCTAGGACAGGTCGTCCCACCAAACTACCTAGGACAGGTCGTCCCACCAAACTACCTAGGACAGGTCGTCCCACCAAACTACCTAGGACAGGTCGTCCCACCAAACTACCTAGGACAGGTCGTCCCACCAAACTACCTAGGACAGGTCGTCCCACCAAACTACCTAGGACAGGTCGTCCCACCAAACTACCTAGGACAGGTCGTCCCACCAAACTACCTAGGACAGGTCGTCCCACCAAACTACCTAGGACAGGTCGTCCCACCAAACTACCTAGGACAGGTCGTCCCACCAAACTACCTAGGACAGGTCGTCCCACCAAACTACCTAGGACAGGTCGTCCCACCAAACTACCTAGGACAGGTCGTCCCACCAAACTACCTAGGACAGGTCGTCCCACCAAACTACCTAGGACAGGTCGTCCCACCAAACTACCTAGGACAGGTCGTCCCACCAAACTACCTAGGACAGGTCGTCCCACCAAACTACCTAGGACAGGTCGTCCCACCAAACTACCTAGGACAGGTCGTCCCACCAAACTACCTAGGACAGGTCGTCCCACCAAAGTCAGCCCAAGAGCTGACCGAAAGGACATATACGAGTGGCACAGCGGTCTAAGGCATTGCATCTCTAGTGCTAGAGGTGTCATTCCAGGCTGTATCACAACCGGCCATGATTGGGAGTCCCATATGGCGGCGCCCAGTGTCGTCCAGGTTTGGCCGGGGTAGGCCGTCATTGTAAATAAGAATTTGTTCTTAACTGACTTGCCTAGTTAAATAAATGTTAAATAAATAAAAAAAAGTGTCTAAAACCAGTTATTACAGATAACACCTATCCATCTGTGCTAAAACCTGTACATACAGTATGTGTCACTTGATGCATGTTTTGTTGTTGACTCCCATCTTAGTTTAATGTCCCTCATCCATAGTGACAGTGTGTTTTTAATGTCCCTCATCCATAGTGACAGTGTGTTTAATGTCCCTCATCCATAGTGACAGCGTGTTTAATGTCCCTCATCCATAGTGACAGCGTGCTTAATGTCCCTCATCCATAGTGACAGCGTGTTTAATGTCCCTCATCCATAGTGACAGCGTGTTTAATGTCCCTCATCCATAGTGACAGCGTGCTTAATGTCCCTCATCCATAGTGACAGCGTGTTTAACGTCCCTCATCCATAGTGACAGCGTGTTTAACGTCCCTCATCCATAGTGACAGCGTGTTTAATGTCCCTCATCCATAGTGACAGCGTGTTTAATGTCCCTCATCCATAGTGACAGCGTGTTTAATGTCCCTCATCCATAGTGACAGCGTGTTTAATGTCCCTCATCCATAGTGACAGCGTGTTTAACGTCCCTCATCCATAGTGACAGCGTGTTTAATGTCCCTCATCCATAGTGACAGCGTGTTTAATGTCCCTCATCCATAGTGACAGCGTGTTTAATGTCCCTCATCCATAGTGACAGCGTGTTTAATGTCCCTCATCCATAGTGACAGCGTGTTTAATGTCCCTCATCCATAGTGACAGCGTGTTTAATGTCCCTCATCCATAGTGACAGCGTGTTTAATGTCCCTCATCCATAGTGACAGCGTGTTTAATGTCCCTCATCCATAGTGACAGCGTGTTTAATGTCCCTCATCCATAGTGACAGCGTGTTTAATGTCCCTCATCCATAGTGACAGCGTGTTTAATGTCCCTCATCCATAGTGACAGCGTGTTTAATGTCCCTCATCCATAGTGACAGCGTGTTTAATGTCCCTCATCCATAGTGACAGCGTGTTTAATGTCCCTCATCCATAGTGACAGCGTGTTTAATGTCCCTCATCCATAGTGACAGCGTGTTTAATGTCCCTCATCCATAGTGACAGCGTGTTTAATGTCCCTCATCCATAGTGACAGCGTGTTTAATGTCCCTCATCCATAGTGACAGCGTGTTTAATGTCCCTCATCCATAGTGACAGCGTGTTTAATGTCCCTCATCCATAGTGACAGCGTGTTTAATGTCCCTCATCCATAGTGACAGCGTGTTTAATGTCCCTCATCCATAGTGACAGCGTGTTTGTCCTTTATCTGTATCCTACACTTCCTCTTTGACTTGTCTTTCTCAATATTCATACTACAGGTCTGCCTTGGCAGCCGCCATCTTGTCATCGTCGTTGACCGGCCGGACCGTCGCCATCCCTCCCGCACGCCCAAGGTCCTTCTCCGAGAGTGACTGCTCACACTCAGAGACACACACCACATTCGAGCCTTACGCCAGCACAGCGCTCTACACAAGGTAGGTGTCACTCAGAATCCATCAACATCACTGAGTCTGACACTCTATTCTTCCACAATCTCCTAGCATCATATCTCTTAGCATCCTATCTCTTAGCATCCTATCTCCTAGCATCCTATCTCCTAGCATCATATCTCTTAGCATCCTATCTCTTAGCATCCTATCTCTTAGCATCCTATCTCCTAGCATCCTATCTCTTAGCATCCTATCTCCTAGCATCCTATCTCCTAGCATCATATCTCTTAGCATCCTATCTCTTAGCATCCTATCTCCTAGCATCCTATCTCCTAGCATCATATCTCTTAGCATCCTATCTCTTAGCATCCTATCTCCTAGCATCCTATCTCCTAGCATCCTATCTCCTAGCATCCTATCTCCTAGCATCCTATCTCCTAGCATCCTATCTCCTAGCATCTTGTTTAAACGTATTGGAGGAGAGGTTTCAAGGTCCCTCCCCTCAGACCTTCTTCTCCAATACATTTTGAGAAGGAGTCGAGGACAGATTAATTGAGAAAGAGCCAGTCACGAGAGCCTGCAGTGCCACCTACAGATGCCATATCTTAATTTGACCCAGTTTCTCACAGCAAAAATAATCCTACAGCAACAGAAAATGTGAATGATTATGTGGATTATAATAATATACATTTTTTGTAAGGGTTGATATTGATATTTTGATATTTTAAGTGGAAATTACAAACATTAGAACCCTTTTAATCCTGCAACATCAGGATGAACAAATGAAGATTTGATGAATGAAGACCGACCAGGTCGCAGTACGTTTCTTTATCCCATGTGTAACTCTGTGTTGTTGTTTACTGTCGCACTGCTTTGCTTTGTCTTGGCCAGGTCACAGTTGTAAATGAGAACTAGTTCTCAACTGACCTACCTGGTTAAATAAAGGTGAAATAAAACCTACCTGGTTAAATAAAGGTGAAATAAAACCTACCTGGTTAAATAAAGGTGAAATAAAACCTACCTGGTTAAATAAAGGTGAAATAAAAAAATAAAAATATCCTACATCTGTAGTAGGTCACTTACAGTAGTCTACCATCAGTGGCCAAAGTTGTATTGTGAATGAGTGATACCAGTCCTCCCAGTCTAGAGGAGGAGATACCAGTCCTACCAGTCTAGAGGAGGAGATACCAGTCCTCCCAGTCTAGAGGAGGAGATACCAGTCTAGAGGAGGAGATACCAGTCTAGAGGAGGAGATACCAGTCCTCCCAGTCTAGAGGAGGAGATACCAGTCCTCCCAGTCTAGAGGAGGAGATACCAGTCCTCCCAGTCTAGACCTTGGACCTAGGCATTCACTCAGGAAGGCATATTAGTATCCTGCCAGTTGCACCTTTTCTCATTGCTTTTAGTATATCAAATGTGCAATAAGTGCAGTTGTCTGTAATTAAACCCTGCGCACTAAGGACTGTATTTTAAGGGAATTACTATTATTACCCCAATGATATCATACACACATTTAGCTATTAAAGTATCTCTTCCTGTCATTTACCTGTACAGTTTGTGTAAACATGCAAGTATTCACTTATCTGTAAATATAACTGTATACCTAACTGTACAGCTAATTTAACCATGCAAAATTTTCACTTACCTGTTCATTTACCCATTCTGTCTATTAAGTAAACTATTATTACCCTCGCTCATATCATACGCATTAGCTACTGAAGTATTTCTCTGCCATCAACCTGTATAGTATAGTTAACCATCCAACATCCACCAATGTATAGTGTACATATTCAGCCAACCACTCATACTACGCAATGTCCTTTTATAGCCTTTTATAGCTTTTTTTTGCACTCCAGATATCCTGTATTTCTATACTTTTTCATACTGCCGCTCTATGTATCATGTACCGTGTATCTGTCTTTTGTGTACTTTCGTTGTGGCATTTTGCACCTGCCCTGTGTTTTTGTTGTAGCTGCTTGATAATGAAATTTCCCCCCCGGGGGATCAATAAAGTACCTATCTATCTATCTATCTATCTATCTATCTATCTATCTATCTATCTATCTATCTATCTATCTATCTATCTATCTATCTATCTATCTATCTATCTATCTATCTATCTATCTATCTATCTATCTATCTATCTATCTATCTATCTATCTATCTATCTATCTATCTATCTATCTATCTATCTATCTAGAGGAGGAGATACCAGTCCTCCCAGTCTAGAGGAGGAGATACCAGTCCTCCCAGTCTAGAGGAGGAGATACCAGTCTAGAAGAGGAGATCTGTGATCTCTCTCTCATGGCTTTGATCTTTGGTATAAAGAATTGGCGCCGGTGGAGAAGGCTGCTGTTCTACAGGCCACTAACCAATAGTGCTACTGTGTGTTTTTTGTTATTTGTAACTTATTTTGTACATAATGTTTCTGCCACAGTCTCTTACGACCGAAAAGAGCTTTTAGATATCAGGACAGCGATTACTCACCTCAGAATGGAAAAATAAATACAAATAATTATTCAACGAGCCGGACGCAGAGGATGTACTTCAAACACCCGACAAGGCCGAAATCCCTGTGATTCACAAGTGAAAGAGACAGAGATATCGGGGACGCAGGTCGGGGTGCTTAGTAAGGATCCAACGGCGAGTGGGTAATCTGCCTTTACCATCAGTATTACTAGCCAACGTACAATCATTGGAAAATAAATTAGACGAGGTACGATCACGAATATCCTACCAACGGGAAATTACAAACTGTAATAATAATAGAGTCGTGGCTGAACGACGACATGGATAACATACAGATGGCGGGTTTTAAGCTTTTTCAGCAGGATAGAACAGTGGCCTCTGGCAAGACATGGGGCGGCGGTCTATGTATATTATTTGTAAACAACAGGTGCACGAAGTTGAAGGAAGTCTCAAGGTTTTGTTCGCCTGAGGTAGAGTATCTCATGATAAGCGGTAGACCACACCATCTACCAAGAGTTTTCATCTATATTTTTCGTAGCTGTCTATATACCACCACAAAGAGATGCTGGCATTAAAATAATCACACTTAATGAGCTGTGTACGGCCATTAGCAAACAGGAAAACGCTCATCGGTCAATAAGGACGTGGTCAGATGAAGCAGATGCTAAGCTACAGGACTGTTTTGCTGCACAGACTGGAATATGTTCTGGGATTTTTCCGATAGCATTGAGGAGTACACCAGAACAGTCACTGGCTTCCTCAATAAGTGCATTGATGACGTCATCCCCACAGTGACCGTACGTACATACCTCAACCAGAAGCCATGGATTACAGGCAACAACCGCACTGAGCTAAAGGCTAGAGCTGCCGCTTTCAAGGAGCGGGACTCTAACGCGGAAGCTTATAATAAATCCCGCTATGCCCTCCGACAAACCATCAAACAGGCAAAGCGTCAATACAGGACTAAGATTGAATCCTACTACACCGGCTCCGACTCTCGTCGGATATGGCAGGTCTTGCAAACTATTACAGACTACAGAGGGAAGCACAGCCGCGAGCTGCCCAGTGACACGAGCCTAGCAGACGAGCTAAATCACTTCTATGCTCGCTTTGAGGCAAGTAACACTGAAACATGCATGAGAGCATCAGCTGTTCCGGACGACTGTGATCACGCTCTCCGTAGCCGACGTGAGTAAGAGCTTTAAACAGGTCAACATTCACAAGGCCGCTGGACCAGACGGATTACCAGGATGTGTACTCAGAGCATGCGCTGACCAACTGGCAAGTGTCTTCACTGACATTTTTAACATGTCCCTGATTGAGTCTGTAATACCAACATGTTTCAAGCAGACCACCATAGTCCCTGTGCCCAAGAACACTAAGGTAACCTGCCTAAATGACTACAGACCCGTAGCACTCACGTCTGTAGCCATGAAGTGCTTTGAAAGGCTGGTCATGGCTCACATTAACACCATTATCCCAGAAACCCTAGACACACTCCAATTTGCATACCGCCCCAACAGATCCACAGATGATGCAATCTCTATTGCACTCCACACTGCCCTTTCCCACCTGGACAAAAGGAAGAGAATGTGAGAATGTTATTCATTGACTACAGCTCAGCGTTCAACACCATAGAGCCCTCAAAGCTCATCCCTAAGCTAAGGATCCTGGAACTAAACACCTCCCTCTGCAACTGGATCCTGGACTTCCTGACGGGCCGCCCCCAGGTGGCAAGGGTAGGTAACAACACATCTGCCACGATGATCGTCAACACTGGGGCCCCTCAGGGGTGCGTGCTCAGTCCCCTCCTGCTGTACTCCCTGTTCACCCATGACTGCATGGCCAGGCACGACTCCAACACCATCATCAAGTTTGCTGATGACACAACAGTGGTAGGCCTGATCACCAACAATGATGAGACAGCCTATAGGGAGGAGGTCAGAGACCTGGCCGTGTGGTGCCAGGATAACAACCTCTCCCTCAATGTGATCAAGACAAAGGAGATGATTATGGACTACAGGAAAAGGAAGGCCGAACACGCCCCAATTAACATCGACAGGGCTGTAGTGGAGCAGGTTGAGAATTTCAAGTTCCTTGGTGTCCACATCACCAACAAACTATCATGCTCCAAACATACTAAGACAGTTGTGAAGAGGTGAAGACAAAGCCTATTCCTCTTCAGGAGACTGAAAATATTTGGCATGGGTCCTCAGATCCTCAAAACGTTCTACAGCTGCACCATCGAGAGCATCCTGACTGGCTGCATCACCGTCTGGTATGACAACTGCTCGGCCTCCGACCGCAAGGCACTACAGAGGTTAGTGCATACGGCCCAGTACATCACTGGGGCCAAGCTTCCTGTCATCCAGGACCTCTATACCAGGTGGTGTCAGAGGAAGGCCCTAAAAATTGTCAAAGACTCCAGTCACCATAATCATACACTGTTCTCTCTGCTACCGCACAGCAAGTGGTACCGGACCGCCAAGTCTAGGTCCAAAAGGCTTCTCAACAGCTTTTACCTCCAAGCCATAAGACTCCTGAACAGCTAATAAAATGGCTACCTGGACTATTTGCATTGTGTCCCACCCACCCCCCACCCCCTCTCTTTTACGCCGCTGCTACTGTTTATCATCTATGCATAGTCACTTTAACTATACCTACATGTACATATTACCTCAATTACCTCGACTAACCCCCGCACATTGACTCTGTACCGGAACCACCTGTATATAGCCTCCTCACATTGACTCACAGAGTCTACCAGCTATATACAGGTTCCTTGTTAGTGAGCATTTCACTGTAAGGTCTACACCTGTTGTATTGTTGGTTAAGGGCTTGTTAGTAAGCATTTCACTGTAAGGTCTACACCTGTTGTATTGTTGGTTAAGGGCTTGTTAGTAAGCATTTCACTGTAAGGTCTACACCTGTTGTATTGTTGGTTAAGGGCTTGTTAGTAAGCATTTCACTGTAAGGTCTACACCTGTTGTATTGTTGGTTAAGGGCTTATTAGTAAGCATTTCACTGTAAGGTCTACACCTGTTGTATTCGGCTCATGTGACAAATATAATTTGATTTTTAGAGACAGATGGCCAGAGTCTTTGGCTGGCCGGCCTCGCTTGCCCTCCCCTGGGCTCTCTGAAGACCATGATGATGATGATGAAGAGGAGGAGGACGTAGAGAGAGCTGTGCTGTCAGATGAAGACGGTCATGTCTATCAATCTCTGGATCGCCAGGGGAGAAGTCTGACCAGAGACAGACATGACATCTACGCCCTGCCTGTAAAACGGGTAGGAAGAGTTTCGGTTTCTGATAAAGGCTGTGTCCCAAATGGCACCCTATTCCCTATACTGTAGTGCACTAGGACCCCGTAGGGCTCAGTTAAAAAGTAGTGCACTATATAGGGAATAGGGTGCCATTTGGGACACAGCGAGGGTGTTCTGTCTGTTCTGTCCCTCTAGAGTTTGAATCAATATAGACCCTCTTATTCCAAGCAGTTGACATTCTGAGCAGCAGTAAGGTACGTGTTGGGATGAAGCACAGAAACATACAGCCGGTGTTTCTGTGTGAAGTGAGAGACTATACTAAACTACATCCTGATGTCCCCTCTCTGAATATTAATCATACAGCCCTATTGTGACATTACATCACCTCCAGTGGCGGCTGCTAAGGGGAGGATGGCTCATATGTCCTAAACTCATTCGGCTCCTGTCATTACCACAAGCCTGTTCTCCCCAACTAAGGTGCCACCAACCTCCTGTGATCACCTCTGTCGTTCCCACTCAGCCAGAATTAGCCGGTAGTCACATCTGTGTTACCTTCTTCCCAACCCAACACCATCTGGTCTGTTTTAATCAGCTATGTGAAGTTAGGTGTCTATTAGAGCTAAAAAGGCATGTCATGAATATTTCTAAGGCTTGTTAGTGAAGCCCTCTAGTTCTCCAACACAGTTATATTTTGAGGGGTTATGGTAGTAGTCTAGTGTGAGGGGTTATGGTAGTAGTCTAGTGTGAGGGGTTATGGTAGTAGTCTAGTGTGAGGGGTTATGGTAGTAGTCTAGTGTGAGGGGTTATGGTAGTAGTCTAGTGTGAGGGGTTATGGTAGTAGTCTAGTGTGAGGGGTTATGGTAGTAGTCTAGTGTGAGGGGTTATGGTAGTAGTCTAGTGTGAGGGGTTATGGTAGTAGTCTAGTGTGAGGGGTTATGGTAGTAGTCTAGTGTGAGGGGTTATGGTAGTAGTCTAGTGTGAGGGGTTATGGTAGTAGTCTAGTGTGAGGGGTTATGGTAGTAGTCTAGTGTGAGGGGTTATGGTAGTAGTCTAGTGTGAGGGGTTATGGTAGTAGTCTAGTGTGAGGGGTTATGGTAGTAGTCTAGTGTGAGGGGTTATGGTAGTAGTCTAGTGTGAGGGGTTATGGTAGTAGTCTAGTGTGAGGGGTTATGGTAGTAGTCTAGTGTGAGGGGTTATGGTAGTAGTCTAGTGTGAGGGGTTATGGTAGTAGTCTAGTGTGAGGGGTTATGTCAGGGGAAACAGTGTTGTAGTTGTCTAGTGTGTGGTGCGGTGATAATGACAAGCCAACCTGGGGAGCTTTGTGTTCACATTGCCCTAAAAAAGGGAACCGGACTGCGGAATTCATCCGAACCGAACTCTTATCACCTCTGGAGATGGTCTCAGTTGGGTTCACACTGGAGATGGTCTCAGTTGGGTTCACTCTGGAGATGGTCTCAGTTGGGTTCACTCTGGAGATGGTCTCAGTTGGGTTCACACTGGAGATGGTCTCAGTTGGGTTCACTCTGGAGATGGTCTCAGTTGGGTTCACTCTGGAGATGGTCTCAGTTGGGTTCACTCTGGAGATGGTCTCAGTTGGGTTCACTCTGGAGATGGTCTCAGTTGGGTTCACTCTGGAGATGGTCTCAGTTGGGTTCACTCTGGAGATGGTCTCAGTTGGGTTCACACTGGAGATGGTCTCAGTTGGGTTCACTCTGGAGATGGTCTCAGTTGGGTTCACACTGGAGATGGTCTCAGTTGGGTTCACACTGGAGATGGTCTCAGTTGGGTTCACTCTGGAGATGGTCTCAGTTGGGTTCACACTGGAGATGGTCTCAGTTGGGTTCACTCTGGAGATGGTCTCAGTTGGGTTCACTCTGGAGATGGTCTCAGTTGGGTTCACTCTGGAGATGGTCTCAGTTGGGTTCACTCTGGAGATGGTCTCAGTTGGGTTCACACTGGAGATGGTCTCAGGTGGGTTCACACTGGAGATGGTCTCAGTTGGGTTCACTCTGGAGATGGTCTCAGTTGGGTTCACTCTGGAGATGGTCTCAGTTGGGTTCACTCTGGAGATGGTCTCAGTTGGGTTCACTCTGGAGATGGTCTCAGTTGGGTTCACTCTGGAGATGGTATCAGTTGGGTTCACACTGGAGATGGTCTCAGGTGGGTTCACACTGGAGATGGTCTCAGTTGGGTTCACTCTGGAGATGGTCTCAGTTGGGTTCACTCTGGAGATGGTCTCAGTTGGGTTCACACTGGAGATGGTCTCAGTTGGGTTCACACTGGAGATGGTCTCAGTTGGGTTCACACTGGAGATGGTCTCAGTTGGGTTCACTCTGGAGATGGTCTCAGTTGGGTTCACTCTGGAGATGGTCTCAGTTGGGTTCACTCTGGAGATGGTCTCAGTTGGGTTCACTCTGGAGATGGTCTCAGTTGGGTTCACTCTGGAGATGGTCTCAGTTGGGTTCACTCTGGAGATGGTCTCAGTTGGGTTCACTCTGGAGATGGTCTCAGTTGGGTTCACTCTGGAGATGGTCTCAGTTGGGTTCACTCTGGAGATGGTCTCAGTTGGGTTCACTCTGGAGATGGTCTCAGTTGGGTTCACACTGGAGATGGTCTCAGTTGGGTTCACTCTGGAGATGGTTCACTACGGGGCTCTTTTGAGGATCTAAGTTACTTTGGAGTGTTCACACTGCACAAACATGAAGCGAACCACACTGAGTTCACAAACATTGTCTGACAGGGACCAAGTGTGAAAAGACCCTCTGGTCTGAACCAATGGCATCAGTCTTATAATATCAGCCTAAAGTGCTGCATGATCAGGGGTGGTGGAGTTCAAACCCAGTACCTGTCATGTTTTAGGTAAGGATGATCCTACACTGTTAGAATGACACACTTCATAATCAGATATTTTCTGAAATACTAGTTATTAATGGTTTGTTTATTAATGCTTATTCACTAGTTATTATAAGTTCTTAGCTAGAAGAACATTGAAACATTGAGAGGCTATTCCTAGCTAGCAGAATATATTGAAACTAGTAGTCGATTGGTCTTGGGTGCGTTTCACAGCTCAGTCGATGGTTGCATGCCAAGACATCGACTGTGACATCGACTGTGTCATCGACTGTGTCATAGACTGACAGGTTGCTATAACATATGATATGGTTAACTGATACTGAAAATGCCTCTCCAGGCGTTGTAAGATCTGACAGGCGTCAGCCACGTCTAAGCATACAGCAGGAACTCACCCCTTATCTTTGGAAGTAGGACCAGTATATTTGGGAGCGTTGATACCTACTGTGATGAGGTTCCTTAGCCGGTCAGGAGGAGGTGATGGGGCTGATGATGGGCAACATCCCTCACAATTAAACCAGACACCCTATTACCTATATATAATGCACTACTTTATAGCGCACTAACCACAGGGCTCTGGTCAAAAGTAGTGCACTATATAGGGAATAGGGTTCCATTTGGGACACTGACAGTGTCTTTGGGACGCTGACAGTGTCTTTGGGACGCTGACAGTGTCTTTGGGACGCTGACAGTGTCTTTGGGACGCTGACAGTGGCAATGACAATGACTCTGTCTGAGAGGAACAAGTCAAGGGTTGTGTGTGTCTGTCTGTCTGTCTGTCTGTCTGTCTGTCGCTGTAGGTTACAGACTGTGTTAAATCCATCCTTGTTTCTGTTCTCCAGGGGGCTGTTCAGTCAGAAGGCAGAGAGGAGACTGATGACTCTGCCTTCGACATAGTGTCCCCTCTACCTCCAGGTTGGTCCTGTTACCCTAATCACACTGTTACCAAGCCCCAATCACACACTGTTACCAAGCCCCAATCACACACTGTTACCAAGCCCCAATCACACACTGTTACCAAGCCCCAATCACACACTGTTACCAAGCCCCAATCACACACTGTTACCAAGCTCCAATCACACACTGTTACCAAGCCCCAATCACACACTGTTACCAAGCTCCAATCACACACTGTTACCAAGCCCCAAACACACTGTAATCTGACTCATTTTGTCCTGTGATAATGTACTGTAATCTGACTCATTTTGTCCTGTGATAATGTACTGTAATCTGACTCATTTTGTCCTGTGATAATGTACTGTAATCTGACTCATTTTGTCCTGTGATAATGTACTGTAATCTGACTCATTTTGTCCTGTGATGATGTACTGTAATCTGACTCATTTTGTCCTGTGATGATGTACTGTAATCTGACTCATTTTGTCCTGTGATGATGTACTGTAATCTGACTCATTTTGTCCTGTGATGATGTACTGTAATCTGACTCATTTTGTCCTGTGATAATGTACTGTAATCTGACTCATTTTGTCCTGTGATAATGTACTGTAATCTGACTCATTTTGTCCTGTGATAATGTACTGTAATCTGACTCATTTTGTCCTGTGATAATGTACTGTAATCTGACTCATTTTGTCCTGTGATAATGTACTGTAATCTGACTCATTTTGTCCTGTGATAATGTACTGTAATCTGACTCATATATTCACCGTCATCAACACATTTTTGCATCCCAAATGGTGCCTCATGCCCTATATAGTGCACTACTTTTGACCAGAGCCCTGTAGTAGTGTACTGTAATCTGACTCATTTTGTCCTGTGATAATGTACTGTAATCTGACTCATTTTGTCCTGTGATAATGTACTGTAATCTGACTCATTTTGTCCTGTGATAATGTACTGTAATTTGACTCATTTTGTCCTGTGATAATGTACTGTAATCTGACTCATTTTGTCCTGTGATAATGTACTGTAATCTGATTCATTTTGTCCTCTGATAATGTACTGTAATCTGACTCATTTTGTCCTCTGATAATGTACTGTAATCTGACTCATTTTGTCCTGTGATAATGTACTGTAATCTGACTCATTTTGTCCTGTGATAATGTACTGTAATCTGACTCATTTTGTCCTGTGATAATGTACTGTAATCTGACTCATTTTGTCCTGTGATAATGTACTGTAATCTGACTCATCTTGTCCTGTGATGATGTACTGTAATCTGACTCATTTTGTCCTGTGATAATGTACTGTAATCTGACTCATTTTGTCCTGTGATAATGTACTGTAATCTGACTCATTTTGTCCTGTGATAATGTACTGTAATCTGACTCATTTTGTCCTGTGATAATGTACTGTAATCTGACTCATTTTGTCCTGTGATAATGTACTGTAATCTGACTCATTTTGTGCTGTGATAATGTACTGTAATCTGACTCATATATTCACCGTCATAAACACATTTTTGCATCCCAAATGGTGCCTCATGCCCTATATAGTGCACTACTTTTGTACTATATAGGGGACAGGGTGCCATAATGACCATCATTAATAAACCTCTGTATTCCAGAGGAAGCTGAGGTTCAACAGTCTCCGATTCAGAAGGTAACACACTCCTTCATTTTTTTCTTGAGCGTGTCTGCATCCCAAATGGCACCCTATTCCCTATATAGTACGCTTCTTTTGTCCAGAGCCCTATGTGAGCCCTGGTCAAAAGTGTAGTGCACCATGTAGGGACTAGGGTGCCATTTGGGACAAAGTTGATGTCATTCTAGTGATTGAATGAATTGAGAATATTTGTAAATGTCCCAGTGATGCTGCTGCTCCGCTCTGTGCAGCATGGCAGCAACACAACATGACAACACAGCATGGTAGCAACACAACATGACAACAACATGGTAGCAACACAACATACAACATGGTAGCAACACAACATGACAACACAGCATGGTAGCAACACAACATGACAACAACATGGTAGCAACACAACATACAACATGGTAGCAACACAACATGACAACAGCATGGTAGCAACACAACATGACAACAACATGGTAGCAACACAACATACAACATGGTAGCAACACAACATGACAACACAGCATGGTAGCAACACAACATGACAACATGGTAGCAACACAACATGACAACACAGCATGGTAGCAACACAACATGACAACATGGTAGCAACACAACATGACAACACAGCATGGTAGCAACACAACATGACAACAACATGGTAGCAACACAACATGACAACAACATGGTAGCGACAACAACATGGTAGCAACACAACATGACAACAACATGGTAGCAACACAACATGGTAGCAACACAACATGACAACCACATGGTAGCAACACAACATGACAACAGCATAGTAGCAACACAACATAACAACATGGTAGCAACACAACATGACAACAACATGGTAGCAACACAACATGGTAGCAACACAACATGACAACAACATGTTAGCAACACAACATGACAACAGCATGGTAGCAACACAACATGACAACAACATGGTAGCAACACATGAGGACAACATGGTAGCAACACAACATGGTAGCAACACAACATGACAACAACATGGTAGCAACACAACATGACAACAGCATGGGTGCAACACAACATGGTAGCAACACAACATGGTAGCAACATTGTAGCAACACAATATGACAACAACATGGTAGAAGCACAACATGGTAGCAACACAACATACCAACAGCATGGTAGCAACACAACATGGTAGCAAAACAACATGACAACAACAAGGTAGGAACACATGACAACAGCATGGTAGCAACACAACATGGTAGAAACACAACATGACAACAACATGGTAGCAACACAACATGACAACAGCATGGTAGCAACACAACATGACAACAACATGGTAGCAACACAACATGGTAGCAACACAACATGACAACAACATGGTAGCAACACAACATGAGAACAACATGGTAGCAACACAACATGGTAGCAACACAACATGACAATAACATGGTAGCAACACTACATGGTAGCACCACAACATAACAACAACATGGTAGCAACACAACATGAGAACAACATGTTATGGTAGGAACACAACATGACAACAGCATGGTAGGAACACAACATGGTAGCAACACAACATGACAACAGCATGGTAACAATCACAACATGACAACAACATGGTAGCAACACAACATGACAACAGCATGGTAGGAACACAACATGACAACAGCATGGTAGGAACACAACATGGTAGCAACACAACATGACAACAGCATGGTAACAATCACAACATGACAACAACATGGTAGCAACACAACATGACAACAACATGGTAGGAACACAACATGACAACAGCATGGTAGCAACACAACATGGTAGCAACACAACATGACAACAGCATGGTAACAATCACAACATGACAACAACATGGTAGGAACACAACATGACAACAACATGGTAGCAACACAACATGACAACAACATGGTAGGAACACAACATGACAACAGCATGGTACCAACACAACATGACAACAGCATGGTAGCAACACAACATGGTAGCAAAACAACATGCCAACAACATGGTAGCAACACATGACAACAACATGGTAGCAACACAACATGACAACAACATGGTAGTACAGTGACTATACATAGATAATACATAGATAATAAACAGAGAGTAGCAGCAGGTAATATGTACATGTAGGTAGGGGTACAGTGACTATACATAGATAATAAACAGAGTAGCAGCAGGTAATATGTACATGTAGGTAGGGGTACAGTGACTATACATAGATAATAAACAGAGAGTAGCAGCAGGTAATATGTACATGTAGGTAGGGGTACAGTGACTATACATAGATAATAAACAGAGAGTAGCAGCAGGTAATATGTACATGTAGGTAGGGGTACAGTGACTATACATAGATAATAAACAGAGAGTAGCAGCAGGTAATATGTACATGTAGGTAGGGGTACAGTGACTATACATAGATAATAAACAGAGTAGCAGCAGGTAATATGTACATGTAGTTAGGGGTACAGTGACTATACATGGATAATAAACAGAGTAGCAGCAGGTAATATGTACATGTAGGTAGGGGTACAGTGACTATACATAGATAATAAACAGAGAGTAGCAGCAGGTAATATGTACATGTAGGTAGGGGTACAGTGACTATACATAGATAATAAACAGAGTAGCAGCAGGTAATATGTACATGTAGGTAGGGGTACAGTGACTATGTATAGATGATAAACAGAGAGTAGCAGCAGGTAATATGTACATGTAGGTAGGGGTACAGTGACTATGTATAGATGATAAACAGAGAGTAGCAGCAGGTAATATGTACATGTAGGTAGGGGTACAGTGACTATACATAGATAATAAACAGAGAGTAGCAGCAGGTAATATGTACATGTAGGTAGGGGTACAGTGACTATGTATAGATAATAAACAGAGAGTAGCAGCAGGTAATATGTACATGTAGGTAGGGGTACAGTGACTATACATAGATAATAAACAGAGAGTAGCAGCAGGTAATATGTACATGTAGGTAGGGGTACAGTGACTATACATAGATAATAAACAGAGAGTAGCAGCAGGTAATATGTACATGTAGGTAGGGGTACAGTGACTATACATTGATAATAAACAGAGTAGCAGCAGGTAATATATACATGTAGGTAGGGGTACAGTGACTATACCCCCAACAGCCCAACTACAGTCCTCCAGTACCCCCAACAGCCCAACTCTAGTCCTCCAGTTCCCCCAACAGCCCAACTCTAGTCCTCCAGTTCCCCCAACACCCCAACTCTAGTCCTCCAGTACCCCCAACAGCCCAACTCCAGTCCACCAGTACCCCCAACAGCCCAACTCTAGTCCTCCAGTACCCCCAACAGCCCAACTCCAGTCCACCAGTACCCCCAACAGCCCAACTCTAGTCCACCAGTACCCCCAACAGCCCAACTCCAGTACCCCCAACAGCCCAACTCCAGTCCTCCAGTACCCCCAACAGCCCAACTCCAGTACCCCCAACAGCCCAACTCCAGTCCTCCAGTACCCCCAACAGCCCAACTCCAGTCCTCCAGTACCCCCAACAGCCCAACTCTAGTCCTCCAGTACCCCCAACAGCCCAACTCCAGTCCACCAGTACCCCCAACAGCCCAACTCCAATACCCCCAACAGCCCAACTCCAGTCCTCCAGTACCCCCAACAGCCCAACTCCAATACCCCCAACAGCCCAACTCCAGTCCTCCAATACCCCCAACAGCCCAACTCCAGTCCTCCAGTACCCCCAACAGCCCAACTCCAATACCCCCAACAGCCCAACTCCAGTCCTCCAATACCCCCAACAGCCCAACTCCAGTCCTCCAGTACCCCCAACAGACCAACTCCAGTCCTCCAGTACCCCCAACAGCCCAACTCCAGTCCACCAGTACCCCCAACAGCCCAACTCCAGTACCCCCAACAGCCCAACTCCAGTCCTCCAGTACCCCCAACAGCCCAACTCCAGTCCTCCAGTACCCCCAACAGCCCTGAACAAGCTCACCTGATTCAACTAATTGAGGGCTTGATGATGAGTAGAATCAGGTGTGCTTGTCCAGGACACAACAAAAATATGTACTGTTGGGAGGACTGGAGTTGGGAAACACTGATTCAGCAGACACTCTTTTCCAGAGCAAGTGCATTCATATCTCTCTCTCTCTCTCTCTCTCTCTCTCTCTCTCTCTCGATATTTATCTCTCTCTCACAATCCCTCTCTGTCCCCCAGGCCACATCACCCAAACTGGAGCAGAGGCCTTCGTCTTGGTCTGGTAGAAGCATGCCTTCCCCAGGTAAAGACTTGTCATTGGTCCAGCCAGACAGCCTATAAAAACACTCCCATGTTGTTATAGGTAGGATTATAGTTCCCATCCTCTCCATACCAGCTCTCTAACACCTAGCCTAGAGCAGCCTACAGTCTAACACTATCTAACACCTAGCCTAGAGCAGCCTACAGTCTAACACTATCTAACACCTAGCCTAGAGCAGCCTACAGTCTTCCACTATCTAACACCTAGCCTAGAGCAGCCTACAGTCTAACACTATCTAACACCTAGCCTAGAGCAGCCTACAGTCTAACACTATCTAACACCTAGCCTAGAGCAGCCTACAGTCTTCCACTATCTAATACCTAGCCTAGAGCAGCCTACAGTCTTCCACTATCTAATACCTAGCCTAGAGCAGCCTACAGTCTTCCACTATCTAATACCTAGCCTAGAGCAGCCTACAGTCTTCCACTATCTAATACCTAGCCTAGAGCAGCCTACAGTCTTCCACTATCTAATACCTAGCCTAGAGCAGCCTACAGTCTTCCACTATCTAACACCTAGCCTAGAGCAGCCTACAGTCTTCCACTATCTAACACCTAGCCTAGAGCAGCCTACAGTCTTCCACTATCTAATACCTAGCCTAGAGCATTTCAGAAGGAAATGAGAGAGGGAGATGATGAAAGGAACTCTGTGTGTGTGTGTGTGTGTGTGTGTGTGTGTGTGTGTGTGTGTGTGTGTGTGTGTCTGTGTCTGTGTGTGCCTCAACTTCTTCTTCTCTCAGATCTGACAGAAGAAAGCTTTAGTGCGTCTAAGAAAAGGTCTTCAGCCCAGAAGTCCAAGAGCTCAGGAAGCAGGAGAGATGGACCATCAGGTAGAGAGACCGAGAGAGACACATATCTAGAAACTATCCCTATAGACAAACCCTTTAGTGTTGCAGGTAGAAGCCTTTCCACAGAGGGTCTCTCATGGTGACAGAAAACCCTTTTATTTTATTGTGTGATACCTGACCTAACATATTATATACAGTGGGGAGAACAAGTATTTGATACACTGCCGATTTTGCAGGTTTTCCTACTTACAAAGCATGTAGAGGTCTGTAATTTTTATTATAGGTACACTTCAACTGTGAGTGACGGAATCTAAAACAAAAATCCAGAAAATCACATTGTATGATTTTTAAGTAATTAATTTGCATTTTATTGCATAACATAAGTATTTGATACATCAGAAAAGCAGAACTTAATATTTGGTACAGAAACCTTTGTTTGCAATTACAGAGATCATACGTTTCCTGTAGTTCTTGACCAGGTTTGCACACATTGCAGCAGGGATTTTGGCCCACTCCTCCATACAGATCCTTCAGGTTTCTGGGCTGTCGCTGGGCAATACGGACTTTCAGCTCCCTCCAAAGATTTTCTATTGGGTTCAGGTCTGGAGACTGGCTAGGCCACTCCATGACCTTGAGATGCTTCTTACGAAGCCACTCCTTACTTGCCCTGGCTGTGTGTTTCGGGTCGTTGTCATGCTGGAAGACCCAGCCACGACCCATCTTCAATGCTCTTACTGAGTGAAGGAGGTTGTTGGCCAAGATCTTGCGATACATGGCCCCATCCATCCTCCCCTCAATACGGTGCAGTCGTCCTGTCCCCTTTGCAGAAAAGCATCCCCAAAGAATGATGTTTCCACCTCCATGCTTCACGGTTGGGATGGTGTTCTTGGGGTTGTACTCATCCTTCTTCTTCCTCCAAACACGGCGAGTGGAGTTTAGACCAAAAAGCTCTATTTTTGTCTCATCAGACCACATGACCTTCTCCCATTCCTCCTCTGGATCATCCAGATGGTCATTGGCAAACTTCAGACGGGCCTGGACATGCGCTGGCTTGAGCAGGGGGACCTTGCGTGCGCTGCAGGATTTTAATCCATGACGGCGTAGTGTGTTACTAATGGTTTTCTTTGAGAATGTGGTCCCAGCTCTCTTCAGGTCATTGACCAGGTCCTGCCGTGTAGTTCTGGGCTGATCCCTCACCTTCCTCATGATCATTGATGCCCCACGAGGTGAGATCTTGCATGGTGCCCTAGACCGAGGGAGAATGACCGTCATCTTGTAATTCTTCCATTTTCTAATAATTGCGCCAACAGTTGTTGCCTTCTCTCCAAGCTGCTTGCCTATTGTCCTGTAGCCCATCCCAGCCTTGTGCAGGTCTACAATTTTATCCCTGATGTCCTTACACAGCTCTCTGGTCTTGGCCATTGTGGAGAGGTTGGAGTCTGTTTGATTGAGTGTGTGGACAGGTGTCTTTTATACAGGTAACGAGTTCAAACAGGTGCAGTTAATACAGGTAATGAGTGGAGAACAGGAGGGCTTATTAAAGAAAAACTAACAGGTCTGTGAGAGCCGGAATTCTTACTGGTTGGTAGGTGATCAAATACTTATGTCATGCAATAAAATGCAAATTAATTATTTAAAAATCATAAAATGTGATTTTCTGGATTTTTTTTTCTGGATTCCGTCTCTCACAGTTGAAGTGTACCTATGATAAAAATTACAGACCTCTACATGCTTTGTAAGTAGGAAAACCTGCAAAATCGGCAGTGTATCAAATACTTGTTCTCCCCACTGTATCTGTGTTGTCCAGACCTGGCCTCATAATATTATATATCTGTGTTGTCCAGACCTGGCCTCACAGTATTATATATCTGTGTTGTCCAGACCTGGCCTCACAGTATTATATATCTGTGTTGTCCAGACCTGGCCTCACAGTATTATATATCTGTGTTGTCCAGACCTGGCCTCACAGTATTATATATCTGTGTTGTCCAGACCTGGCCTCACAGTATTATATATCTGTGTTGTCCAGACCTGGCCTCACAGTATTATATATCTGTGTGGTCCAGACCTGGCCTCACAGTATTATATATCTGTGTTGTCCAGACCTGGCCTCACAGTATTATATATCTGTGTGGTCCAGACCTGGCCTCACAGTATTATATATCTGTGTTGTCCAGACCTGGCCTCACAGTATTATATATCTGACAGGGTGGGGGGAGGGACTGGGTGGGGGGAGGGGAGGGGAGAGACTGGGTGGGGGGAGAGACGGGGGGGGGGGGGGGGGCAGGGGGTGGGGGGAGGGGAGAGACAGGGTAGGGGGGAGAGACAGGGTGGGGGGGAGGGGAGAGACAGGGTGGGGAGGGGGAGGGGAGAGACAGGGTGGGGGGGGGGGGGGGGGGGGTGAGAGACAGGGTGGGGGGGGGGAGGAGAAGAGACAGGGGACCCACAACCAGGCTATTGAAGCCAGCTCTCATGATTTCTCAGTTTGCTATCAACTGGATCTTTGACTGTAGCTCCCCCTGTAGGTGAGCAGGCAGAGCTGCTGAGTCTGAGGCAGCAAGCCCAGGAGCTGGTGGATGAGAATGACAGCCTGAAGATGACCGTCCATCGCCTCAACGTGGAGCTCAGCCGCTACCAGACATGCTTCAGACCCCTGGGCAAAGAAGAGGTAACTATAGCAACCAGACCAGGTGTAGGAGGTAACTATAGCAACCAGACCAGGTGCAGGAGGTAACTATAGCAACCAGACCAGGTGTAGGAGGTAACTATACCTACCCTAACCCTAACTATATATCAATCAGACCAGGTGTAGGAGGTAACTATAGCAACCAGACCAGGTGTAGGAGGTAACTATAGCAACCAGACCAGGTGTAGGAGGTAACTATAGCAACCAGAACAGGTGTAGGACCCACCACTTGTCTTTCTCAACATGTTGTTGTGTTACAAGGTGGGATTGATCAACATACTCTAATGTCAAAGTGGAAGACAAATGAAACACTAATATATGTTGATTAGATCAGTATTAACTGTCAATACATGTTAGGATCACCTTTGGCAGTGATTACAGCTGGGAGTCTCTAACAGCTTTGCACACCTGGATTGAACGATATTTGCACATGATTCTTTTTTATATTCTTCAAGCTCTGTCAAGTTACTTGTTGATCATTGCTAGACAGCCATTTTCTAGTCTTGCCGTAGATCTTTAAGCCGATTCAAGTCAAAACTGTAACTACGCCACTCAGGAACATTCAATGTCATCTTGTTAAGCAACTCCAGTGTATAATTGGCCTTGTGTTTTAGGTTAATGTCCTGCTGAAAGGTGAATTCATCTCCCAGTGTCTGTAGGAAGGCAGACTGAACCAGGTTTTCCTCTAGGATTTTGCCTGTGATTATCTCTATTCTTTTTATCCTAAAAACTCCCCAGTCCTTGCTGATGACAAGCATACTCATAACATGATGCAGCCACCACTATGCTTGAACATATGGAGAGTGATACTCAGTGATGTGTTGTGTTAGATTTGCTGTTTTAGATGGTTTAGTGGCTGGGCTGGGACCAGAGATAATATGACTGTTTTAGATGGTTTAGTGGCTGGGCTGGGACCAGAGATAATATGACTGTTTTAGATGGTTTAGTGGCTGGGCTGGGACCAGAGATAATATGACTGTTTTAGATGGTTTAGTGGCTGGGCTGGGACCAGAGATAATATGACTGTTTTAGATGGTTTAGTGGCTGGGCTGGGACCAGAGATAATATGACTGTTTTAGATGGTTTAGTGGCTGGGCTGGGACCAGAGATAATATGACTGTTTTGGATGGTTTAGTGGCTGGGCTGGGACCAGAGATAATATGACTGTTTTAGATGGTTTAGTGGCTGGGCTGGGACCAGAGATAATATGACTGTTTTAGATGGTTTAGTGGCTGCTCTGTGTCCTAATGACTTAGATTGGAGGGAGATGGTGAGATAATGGAATGCAATTATAGACTGAGACAGAACTACTGAACTAAATGAGGCAATCTGGTGTTAATTAGATTTCTGTAGGCTTTAGTAATGGGGAATGCAGACGGTAGCCAAAGTGCTGTCTGTTTTTTTCATCTGGCCGTTGCTTGCTTGGTCTGCTCAATATAGAGCACCTTGTTTCTGGCGGCTCAATGTGTCAGATGATGTCAGACATAGATCTCTGTTGTTCATGACAGCTGGTAGGATGATGTCAGACATAGCTCTCTGTTGTTCATGACAGCTGGCAGGATGATGTCAGACATAGATCTCTGTTGTTCATGACAGCTGGCAGGATGATGTCAGCCATAGCTCTCTGTTGTTCATGACAGCTGGTAGGATGATGTCAGACATAGCTCTCTGTTTATGACAGCTGGTAGGATGATGTCAGACATAGCTCTCTGTTTATGACAGCTGGTAGGATGATGTCAGACATAGCTCTCTGTTTATGACAGCTGGTAGGATGATGTCAGACATAGCTCTCTGTTCATGACAGCTGGTAGGTCATCTTGTTCTAAGAACAGGGTTAGCGTTAGTTTCATGTGGTCTTATTTTCCCATGACATAGTAACCGTAGTTAAAAGCACCCTTGGCCTTTTTACATATCAGCACCAGTGTTCATTTAAGCTCTAGTGTTATTTTTGGGAAGTGTGTTTCCAACACTAAAGACTTGTGAAGAGCAGACTCAACAACCTGCAAAATCAAGACAGTTGCTTTGTGAGAAAGTGTTAATTGTGGAAGGCATTAACACATGTTCACAGTTAACAATGGCTATGTAAAATGATGCTCGGAAGGTTCCAGTGGTCTCGTCTTGGCCCCAAGTCAGAGCAGGTCCACTGAGGCCATAGCCCAGCGGGACACTGGAGCCAGGCCGTGGAGGTGGCTGATATCTGTAGAGGTTCTGTATAGAAACTTATAGAAAGGCTTTAGATCCTTGAAGTATGGATCTCCATCCTCTAGATGTTTACCTTGTTAACATCCTTCTATAACCAGCTCAGAGACAGCCTGTTTTCTAGGTTGTTGAAACACTTTCCTACGGTAGCTTCTCCAACCTTGCCTCATGTTTGGAAAGACTAGCCCGCTGTGCTACACTGCACATTGGAGATGAAGGAACTTTACAGGTATTGGCTTATCAGGGAGTCTATATATTGAGCTCTCGTCAGTAGTAGTGCTCTGGCCACAGGGCTCTGGTCTAAAGTAGTGCACTATATAGGGAATAGGGTGCCATTTGGGAAGCAGCCTGCTATTCTTCTGGCTCTGTTCTGTTCCTATAGTCTCAGACAGACCTTTAGTTTGAATTATGGCCACAACACTCTGGGACCACCACCCCAGGAGGTAATGTCACACTCTGGGACCACCACCCCAGGAGGTAATGTCACACTCTGGGACCACCACCCCAGGAGGTAATGTCACACTCTGGGACCACCACCCCAGGAGGTAATGTCACACTCTGGGACCACCACCCCAGGAGGTAATGTCACACTCTGGGACCACCACCCCAGGAGGTAATGTCACACTCTGGGACCACCACCCCAGGAGGTAATGTCACACTCTGGGACCACCACCCCAGGAGGTAATGTCACACTCTGGGACCACCACCCCAGGAGGTAATGTCACACTCTGGGACCACCACCCCAGGAGGTAATGTCACACTCTGGGACCACCACCCCAGGAGGTAATGTCACACTCTGGGACCACCACCCCAGGAGGTAATGTCACACTCTGGGACCACCACCCCAGGAGGTAATGTCACACTCTGGGACCACCACCCCAGGAGGTAATGTCACACTCTGGGACCACCACCCCAGGAGGTAATGTCACACTCTGGGACCACCACCCCAGGAGGTAATGTCACACTCTGGGACCACCACCCCAGGAGGTAATGTCACACTCTGGGACCACCACCCCAGGAGGTAATGTCACACTCTGGGACCACCACCCCAGGAGGTAATGTCACACTCTGGGACCACCACCCCAGGAGGTAATGTCACACTCTGGGACCACCACCCCAGGAGGTAATGTCACACTCTGGGACCACCACCCCAGGAGGTAATGTCACACTCTGGGACCACCACCCCAGGAGGTAATGTCACACTCTGGGACCACCACCCCAGGAGGTAATGTCACACTCTGGGACCACCACCCCAGGAGGTAATGTCACACTCTGGGACCACCACCCCAGGAGGTAATGTCACACTCTGGGACCACCACCCCAGGAGGTAATGTCACACTCTGGGACCACCACCCCAGGAGGTAATGTCACACTCTGAGACCCCCACACCAGAAGGTAATATCACACTGGGACCCCCACCTCTGAAGGTAATATCACACTTTGGGACCACCACCCCAATAGTTAATGTCACACTCTGGGAACACCACCCCAGGAGGTGATTTCAAATCAGGTAAAAGTTGTTGAGAATCCTTTTGGACCTAGACTTGGCGCTCCGGGACCTCTTGCCGTGCAGTAGCAGAGAGAACAGTCTATGACTGGGGTGGCTGGAGTCTTTGACAATTTTTAGGGCCTTCCTCTGACACCGCCTGGTATAGAGGTCCTGGATGACAGGAAGCTTGGCCCCAGTGATGTACTGGGCCGTATGCACTAACCTCTGTAGTACCTTGCGGTCGGAGGCCGAGCAGTTGCCATACCAGGTGGTGATGCAACCGGTCAGGATGCTCTCGATGGTGCAGCTGTAGAACCTTTTGAGGATCTGAGGACCCATGCCAAATCTTTTCAGTCTCCTGAGGGGGAAGAGGTATTGTCGTGCCCTCTTCACAACTGTCTTGGTGTCTTGAATGTCACACTCTTCTTCTGTCTTCTCTTCCCTGATCTGTTTCTCTGTCTCTTCTCTCCTTCATTCCTCCTGTCTGAGGAGGAAGGTAACAAAGAGGAGATTGTAGAGAGAGAGAGGAATGCATGTACTATATATAACGGAGATGCCATTGTCATTTAGTCCAGTTGACTTTTACCATCCAATCACATTTTAGAGAGATGTATGACATTACAACAGATAACTGGAAACATTGTTCTTTTTAAGGCAGATGCATTTAGAAGACAGCTTTCTTCTGTCTACAGCTGGACCACTAGTCTGGATATGTAGATAATGTATTTACTGTAGTAATGTGGTTCTAGATGTATAGATGTACTGTAGTTACTGTAGTAATGTTCTCTCTCCATGTCTTCCAGAGATCCAGGACCCATTGCCTGCCACTTAAAGGATCTGCTCCCCCCTGGCTGGTCAGTAACTCAGACCTTCTCATGGATTCCTCCTCTAGAAACAGTGGCATTGTCTTCTACTATGTATAACAGGGAATTATGAGCAGCCTGATTCTTAGCAAACCTTTGCGATCCTTAACGATCCTTAACGATCTTTAGCTTTCCCTAGGGATCCTTAGCAATCCTTAGCAATTCTAAGCGATCCTTAGCTATCCCTAGCGATCCCTAGCAATCTCTAGTGATCCTTAGCGATCCTTAGCAATCCTTAGTGATCCCTAGCGACCCTTAGGGCTCACACGCCAATAGCATTTGATGGCCGAGAGTACTTAGCACCTCTGAACGTAATTTGCAAACCAATTGCTATTCTTAGCAATCATTAAAGCCCAGTTCAGATACAACAGACGACATGAGACGAGATTAGATCAAACTAGCTAGTTTTAGAATGTTGTGTTGTACAACAACTGACTGAAGACGGGTTCAGATCAAGAAGACGAGACGTGCAGTTGAGACCATTTCCACGGTAACGGTGCCTCTTTACATTGACATGATAAAACTTTGAAACAAAGTTGCCACTTGTAGCAAGGTGCTGTAACAAATGAGTGCCATGAAATACAGGGTAGACTTTATGACTTGTCAGATTAATATCAACAAGCTAGGCTAGCTATGTGCAGCAGAATAGGTAGGAAGCTCTCTGCTTGGTAAGCTAGCTGGCTGCTTGGCTGAATACAGAACGTTAGCTAACTGGTCTTTGATTGGCTAAATGGATCCGCCACGTCACAAGACTTTAGCTAAAGGCCAGCCAACGACATGAGACATTCTTAAACTAGACCGTAGAGATCAAACATATTTTGTTCTAAAACTCCTGAAGACTATCGTGTCGTGTCTCATCTTATCTGTCTGAATGGGAATCTAGCGGTCGTCTGCCGATCGTTCAGAGTGCTGTGTTTTAGGGACCACTCACTGTAGACGTCTGACTGCCCACATTTTTCATGCGATTCTACATGGAATAGCGGTGCACACTCTGTTCGCAAATTACGTTCAAAGGTGCTAAGTACTCTCGGCCAGCAAATGCTATTGGTGTGTCTGAGCCCTTAGGGATTCTTAGCAATCCTTAGGGATCCTTAGCGATCCTTAGCGATCCTTAGCAATCCTTAGGGATCCTTAGCAATCCTTAGGAATCCTTAGGAATCCTTAGAAATCCTTAGCGATCCTCAGCGATCCTCAGCGATCCTTAGGGATCCATCCTAAGCTGTTGTTTGTTCTTCACTGCTGTCAGAACTGTCACATTAGCAAAGCCAGGGACTCTCTCCTCTCCTCTCCTCTCCTCTCCTCTCCTCTCCTCTCCTCTCCTCTCCTCTCCTCTCCTCTCCTCTCCTGATATCTGATGTACATGGTAGAGTGGGTGTTCTCTCGACACAGATTTAGATTCTCCATTGAGTTAGCTTTTTAGCCCAGGACGAGGCTTCATCTTTGTCCTGGAAACCAGCGCTGGGTGTGATATATTGCTGATGGCTAAACTCTAACCTCTGTTTTGATCCTGTCTCTCAGCTGGACATGAAGTATTTATCTCCATTGTTGCTTGCTTATGAAGACCGGCTGAGTGAGAAAGATGCTCTTCTGCAGGCCTTGGAGGTAAGAGTGTGTGTGTGTGTGTGTGTGTGTTTGTCCACTGGTCTATTTAAAAAGAGAAACAGCCAAACACATCATGCTCAGCCAGTAAGTTAAAGTGTGGGGTGAAGCCATCTAATGAAAGTGAGTTATGGGCATAGAGAGAAGCCTGGTCATCCTCTGGTTGAAATATGAGATATGGGCATAGAGAAAAACTTGTGACTCGACTTGACTTGCTCTTGAATGCACGAGTTGGACTTGACTCGAGACTCTACCCGTTCCACTTGTGACTCGACTTGAGACTTGGACCCGTGTGACATTAATTAAAGTGACTTGGTCACACCTCTGCTTCGTTTATTTAATGTGAAATTAGTTTCTGTTCAGTTTCCAGGCAGGTAGCGAAGTGATCAACTGGGCACGGTACCTTCAACTGTCGGGAGAAAGAGGGGGCAACTGGGAAAACCATAACAAAATGACATGCCCTCTTAAAACTGATTATAACACTGGTTCTGTTTGGGATATTACGATTCAAACAACGAGAGTGTGTTATCTAGACTTATTTAGAAAACGTTGAGGGCATGACTTTACTGTTTTAAATTCACCATCCGTCTAAATGACTGATTTAGCTGTGGTTCTAGTTTGAATATAAACCCTGCTGTAGCCTAGACCTATGTGATGGGCTTTACACTCTGACTCCATCATGTCACTGGGTGTTTCTAGGTGTTTCTGGGTGTTTCTGGGTGTTTCTGGGTGTTTCTGGGTGTTTCTAGGTGTTTCTGGGTGTTTCTAGGTGTTTCTAGGTGTTTCTAGGTGTTTCTGGGTGTTTCTAGGTGTTTCTAGGTGTTTCTAGGTGTTTCTAGGTGTTTCTGGGTGTTTCTGGGTGTTTCTAGGTGTTTCTAGGTGTTTCTGGGTGTTTCTAGGTGTTTCTGGGTGTTTCTAGGTGTTTCTGGGTGTTTCTAGGTGTTTCTAGGTGTTTCTGGGTGTTTCTAGGTGTTTCTAGGTGTTTCTGGGTGTTTCTAGGTGTTTCTGGGTGTTTCTGGGTGTTTCTAGGTGTTTCTAGGTGTTTCTGGGTGTTTCTGGGTGTTTCTGGGTGTTTCTAGGTGTTTCTGGGTGTTTCTGGGTGTTTCTGGGTGTTTCTAGGTGTTTCTGGGTGTTTCTGGGTGTTTCTGGGTGTTTCTAGGTGTTTCTGGGTGTTTCTAGGTGTTTCTGGGTGTTTCTGGGTTTGCGTCTGAATTGGCACATTATTCCCTTCATAGTCCACTACTGTAGTTCAGAGCCCACAGGGTTATGGTCTAAAGTAGTTCAGAGCCCACAGGGTTATGGTCTAAAGTAGTTCAGAGCCCACAGGGTTATGGTCTAAAGTAGTTCAGAGCCCACAGGGTTATGGTCTAAAGTAGTTCAGAGCCCACAGGGTTATGGTCTAAAGTAGTTCAGAGCCCACAGGGTTATGGTCTAAAGTAGTTCAGAGCCCACAGGGTTATGGTCTAAAGTAGTTCAGAGCCCACAGGGTTATGGTCTAAAGTAGTTCAGAGCCCACAGGGTTATGGTCTAAAGTAGTTCAGAGCCCACAGGGTTATGGTCTAAAGTAGTTCAGAGCCCACAGGGTTATGGTCTAAAGTAGTTCAGAGCCCACAGGGTTATGGTCTAAAGTAGTTCAGAGCCCACAGAGTTATGGTCTAAAGTAGTTCAGAGCCCACAGGGTTATGGTCTAAAGTAGTTCAGAGCCCACAGGGTTATGGTCTAAAGTAGTTCAGAGCCCACAGGGTTATGGTCTAAAGTAGTTCAGAGCCCACAGGGTTATGGTCTAAAGTAGTTCAGAGCCCACAGGGTTATGGTCTAAAGTAGTTCAGAGCCCACAGGGTTATGGTCTAAAGTAGTTCAGAGCCCACAGGGTTATGGTCTAAAGTAGTTCAGAGCCCACAGGGTTATGGTCTAAAGTAGTTCAGAGCCCACAGGGTTATGGTCTAAAGTAGTTCAGAGCCCACAGGGTTATGGTCTAAAGTAGTTCAGAGCCCACAGGGTTATGGTCTAAAGTAGTTCAGAGCCCACAGGGTTATGGTCTAAAGTAGTTCAGAGCCCACAGGGTTATGGTCTAAAGTAGTTCAGAGCCCACAGGGTTATGGTCTAAAGTAGTTCAGAGCCCACAGGGTTATGGTCTAAAGTAGTTCAGAGCCCACAGGGTTATGGTCTAAAGTAGTTCAGAGCCCACAGGGTTATGGTCTAAAGTAGTTCAGAGCCCACAGGGTTATGGTCTAAAGTAGTTCAGAGCCCACAGGGTTATGGTCTAAAGTAGTTCAGAGCCCACAGGGTTATGGTCTAAAGTAGTTCAGAGCCCACAGGGTTATGGTCTAAAGTAGTTCAGAGCCCACAGGGTTATGGTCTAAAGTAGTTCAGAGCCCACAGGGTTATGGTCTAAAGTAGTTCAGAGCCCACAGGGTTATGGTCTAAAGTAGTTCAGAGCCCACAGGGTTATGGTCTAAAGTAGTTCAGAGCCCACAGGGTTATGGTCTAAAGTAGTTCAGAGCCCACAGGGTTATGGTCTAAAGTAGTTCAGAGCCCACAGGGTTATGGTCTAAAGTAGTTCAGAGCCCACAGGGTTATGGTCTAAAGTAGTTCAGAGCCCACAGGGTTATGGTCTAAAGTAGTTCAGAGCCCACAGGGTTATGGTCTAAAGTAGTTCAGAGCCCACAGGGTTATGGTCTAAAGTAGTTCAGAGCCCACAGGGTTATGGTCTAAAGTAGTTCAGAGCCCACAGGGTTATGGTCTAAAGTAGTTCAGAGCCCACAGGGTTATGGTCTAAAGTAGTTCAGAGCCCACAGGGTTATGGTCTAAAGTAGTTCAGAGCCCACAGGGTTATGGTCTAAAGTAGTTCAGAGCCCACAGGGTTATGGTCTAAAGTAGTTCAGAGCCCACAGGGTTATGGTCTAAAGTAGTTCAGAGCCCACAGGGTTATGGTCTAAAGTAGTTCAGAGCCCACAGGGTTATGGTCTAAAGTAGTTCAGAGCCCACAGGGTTATGGTC
>CM042381.1:35100159-35150159 GCA_023634145.1 Thymallus thymallus
GTACTGGAGTAGTGTTCCCCTGTCAGGATAGCTGAGATTAGGACTGGAGTAGTGTTCCCCTGTCAGGATAGCTGAGATTAGTACTGGAGTAGTGTTCCCCTGTCAGGATAGCTGAGATTAGGACTGGAGTAGTGTTCCCCTGTCAGGATAGCTGAGATTAGGACTGGAGTAGTGTTCCCCTGTCAGGATAGCTGAGATTAGTACTGGAGTAGTGTTCCCCTGTCAGGATAGCTGAGATTAGTACTGGAGTAGTGTTCCCCTGTCAGGATAGCTGAGATTAGTACTGGAGTAGTGTTCCCCTGTCAGGATAGCTGAGATTAGTACTGGAGTAGTGTTCCCCTGTCAGGATAGCTGCTAGACAGAACTCTGTGATCTGTAGTGATTGTGTTTGTGATCCAGGGTGAACGCATAGTTGTGTTTTTTAATTGGTTGATTGATTGTGTGTAGGAGGAGTTGAGGAGGTTCCGGGGCCGTGTGGAGGAGGTGGTGCAGGAGAACCAGAAGCTATACCAGGACCTGAAACAGACAGGAGGAGTCAGCCACAAGGAGTGGTGAGTACTGTCTGTCTGTCTGTCTGTCTGTCTGTCTGTCTGTCTGTCTGTGTCTGTGAGAGAGGAGACTGTCTTGACACTTTTCTATCTCCCCCTCCCCCTTCTCTCACTCCCCCCCCTCTCCCCAGGAGGCAGCTTCAGGAGCAGGCCCGTCTGGTACTTCAGGAGAACCAGGTCCTGATAGAACAGCTGGAGATGCAGTATGTTAAGGCTAAGGACAGTCATGGGAGACATTTGACTGAGGGTAGGTAGGTAGGTAGGTAGGTAGGTAGGTAGGTAGGTAGGTAGGTAGGTAGGTAGGTAGGTAGGTAGGTAGGTGGGTAGGTGGGGAGGTGGGGAGGGGTGGTGGAGAGGGGAGGGGAGGTGGGGGGGACGGGGAGAGGTGGGGAGGGGAGGTGGGTGGGGGGAGAGACACCAGTAATCACCACTGATCCTCCCTGTTTATTCCACCTTCTACTATATAAAGCTGCTATATTGTTTGTACATTCAGGTGAATTAATGAATACAGTATCACATTGTCAGGCTCAAACCCTGTTATAGATGTATGGTAGCAGTTATCAAGGATCTCCATGAACTGTCCCTCCCCCCTCCTTCACCCTCTATCCTCCCCCCTACTCTCTCTTCCTCCCTCTCTCCCCTCCCTCCCCCTCTCCCCTCCTCCCCCTCGAGCCTCTTCCCCCATCCATCCTCCTATCCCCTCCTCCTCCCTCCTCCTATCCCCTCCTCCCCCCTCCCTCCTCCTCTCCCTCCTCCCCCCTCCCTCCCCCTCCTCCTCTCCATTCTTCCTCCCTCCTCCCTCCTCTCCAGTCTCTAAGGTGTGTAAGCAGCTGATGTTGCTGGAGGCTGAGAAGCAGAGGCTGGAGGAGGAGCTGGAGGGTACGAGGAGGGAGCTGCACACTTTGCAGACAGAACACCTCCAGGCACGGTGCAGTCTGGAGAATGCTGTCAGCTGGGACGAACACCACGCCATCGCAACCAAACTCAAACGGTAGAGAGATACTGACAGACTGCTCCACACACCAAGTCAGACAGTAGGTAGATACTGACAGACTGCTCCACACACCAAGTCAGACAGTAGAGAGATACTGACAGACTGCTCCACACACCAAGTCAGACAGTAGGTAGATACTGACAGACTGCTCCACACACCAAGTCAGACAGTAGGTAGATACTGACAGACTGCTCCACACACCAAGTCAGACAGTAGGTAGATACTGACAGACTGCTCCACACACCAAGTCAGACAGTAGGTAGATACTGACAGACTGCTCCACACACCAAGTCAGACAGTAGGTAGATACTGACAGACTGCTCCACACACCAAGTCAGACAGTAGGTAGATACTGACAGACTGCTCCACACACCAAGTCAGACAGTAGGTAGATACTGACAGACTGCTCCACACACCAAGTCAGACAGTAGGTAGATACTGACAGACTGCTCCACACACCAAGTCAGACAGTAGAGAGATACTGACAGACTGCTCCACACACCAAGTCAGACAGTAGAGAGATACTGACAGACTGCTCCACACACCAAGTCAGACAGTAGGTAGAAACTGACAGACTGCTCCACACACCAAGTCAGACAGTAGAGAGATACTGACAGACTGCTCCACACACCAAGTCAGACAGTAGAGAGATACTGACAGACTGCTCCACACACCAAGTCAGACAGTAGGTAGATACTGACAGACTGCTCCACACACCAAGTCAGACAGTAGGTAGATACTGACAGACTGCTCCACACACCAAGTCAGACAGTAGGTAGATACTGACAGACTGCTCCACACACCAAGTCAGACAGTAGGTAGATACTGACAGACTGCTCCACACACCAAGTCAGACAGTAGGTAGATACTGACAGACTGCTCCACACACCAAGTCAGACAGTAGAGAGATACTGACAGACTGCTCCACACACCAAGTCAGACAGTAGAGAGATACTGACAGACTGCTCCACACACCAAGTCAGACAGTAGAGAGATACTGACAGACTGCTCCACACACCAAGTCAGACAGTAGGTAGATACTGACAGACTGCTCCACACACCAAGTCAGACAGTAGGTAGATACTGACAGACTGCTCCACACACCAAGTCAGACAGTAGGTAGATACTGACAGACTGCTCCACACACCAAGTCAGACAGTAGGTAGATACTGACAGACTGCTCCACACACCAAGTCAGACAGTAGGTAGATACTGACAGACTGCTCCACACACCAAGTCAGACAGTAGAGAGATACTGACAGACTGCTCCACACACCAAGTCAGACAGTAGGTAGATACTGACAGACTGCTCCACACACCAAGTCAGACAGTAGGTAGATACTGACAGACTGCTCCACACACCAAGTCAGACAGTAGAGAGATACTGACAGACTGCTCCACACACCAAGTCAGACAGTAGAGAGATACTGACAGACTGCTCCACACACCAAGTCAGACAGTAGGTAGATACTGACAGACTGCTCCACACACCAAGTCAGACAGTAGGTAGATACTGACAGACTGCTCCACACACCAAGTCAGACAGTAGGTAGATACTGACAGACTGCTCCACACACCAAGTCAGACAGTAGAGAGATACTGACAGACTGCTCCACACACCAAGTCAGACAGTAGGTAGATACTGACAGACTGCTCCACACACCAAGTCAGACAGTAGGTAGATACTGACAGACTGCTCCACACACCAAGTCAGACAGTAGGTAGATACTGACAGACTGCTCCACACACCAAGTCAGACAGTAGAGAGATACTGACAGACTGCTCCACACACCAAGTCAGACAGTAGAGAGATACTGACAGACACGAACTCAAACGGTAACTAACTACAGATTCATAATACAGACACAAACTCAAAACAGTAGCTACTGTAGCTACAGACCACAGACTAACTTCAATGGACCTTCAGAGGAAGAGTCTTCAAATCCCCCATCATCACTTTGACTGGGTCTGAATAAATCAATTTGATAAGAGCCCGAGAGGACCAGGTATAGAGGACCAGGTATAGAGGACCAGGTATAGAGGACCAGGTATAGAGGACCAGGTATACCAAGAGAGAAAAAATCCTCTAACCGACTCCAACCACAACCCGCTCATTGGAAATACCTTTCATCAAATATTGCCTTTTTAAATTGGTACTATTAGACTAATTTACTTTTAGTGATAACCTTTCCATTCCACTCTATTTATTGGCTCAAATTTTATTTTATTTATTTAAACTTTATTTTGACAGGGAAAACAGACTGAAACTATCCCCCCTGATAAACCTGAGTGGTATAGAATACAGTGATGTGTTCTGAAACTATCCCCCCTGATAAACCTGAGTGGTATAGAATACAGTGATGTGTTCTGAAACTATCCCCCCTGATAAACCTGAGTGGTATAGAATACAGTGATGTGTTCTGAAACTATCCCCCTGATAAACCTGAGTGGTATAGAATACAGTGATGTGTTCTGAAACTATCCCCCCTGATAAACCTGAGTGGTATAGAATACAGTGATGTGTTCTGAAACTATCCCCCCTGATAAACCTGAGTGGTATAGAATACAGTGATGTGTTCTGAAACTATCCCCCCTGATAAACCTGAGTGGTATAGAATACAGTGATGTGTTCTGAAACTATCCCCCCTGATAAACCTGAGTGGTATAGAATACAGTGATGTGTTCTGAAACTATCCCCCCTGATAAACCTGAGTGGTATAGAATACAGTGATGTGTTCTGAAACTATCCCCCCTGATAAACCTGAGTGGTATAGAATACAGTGATGTGTTCTGAAACTATCCCCCCTGATAAACCTGAGTGGTATAGAATACAGTGATGTGTTCTGAAACTATCCCCCCTGATAAACCTGAGTGGTATAGAATACAGTGATGTGTTCTGAAACTATCCCCCCTGATAAACCTGAGTGGTATAGAATACAGTGATGTGTTCTGAAACTATCCCCCTGATAAACCTGAGTGGTATAGAATACAGTGATGTGTTCTGAAACTATCCCCCCTGATAAACCTGAGTGGTATAGAATACAGTGATGTGTTCTGAAACTATCCCCCCTGATAAACCTGAGTGGTATAGAATACAGTGATGTGTTCTGAAACTATCCCCCCTGATAAACCTGAGTGGTATAGAATACAGTGATGTGTTCTGAAACTATCCCCCCTGATAAACCTGAGTGCACAATGGTAAATAGCATCCAGTGGTTTTAATGTGGTTGCTGAAGCAGCATATAGATAACATCACCATAATCTAAAACGGATAAAAAAGTAGCCTGAACAATTTGGTTTCTATTCACAGAGGACAGACAGGCCCTGTTTCTGTAAAAAAAACCTAACTTGAATTTTAACTTTTTTCCCAATTCAGTAACATGTTTTTGAAAGGAGAGCCTATCATCTAACCATACGCCTAAATATTTATATGCAGAGACCTGTTCGATTTGAGTTCCATCCAGGCTAGTAATTGCAAGAGTGTTTCTAACTGAGAGTTAGAAAGAGAGACTCCTGTAGGATCTTAAAATCAGACTCCAACTGCATTAATGTTTGTTCGGCTGTTGGAACAATAGAATAAATCAGTGTCATCTGCATATAAATGGAATTTACAATATTTAAAATCATCACCAATGCTGTTAATATACAGTGAGAACAATAAAGGGCCAATTATTGAACCCTGAGGGACCCCTTTAAGTAACTGTAAGGGTTGGGACTTGACCCCATCGACCAAGACGGCCTGAGTTCTATCTTTAAGATAACCATAGAACCATCGGCAGGCATCAGAACCCAGTCCAATAGCTGACAGCGTATGTAAAAGGATAGCATGGTCTACAGTGTCAAAGGCTTTAGACAAGTCAACAAATAACGCAGCACAGTGCCTTCTATTATCTATTTACAACAAGCATAGTGGCCGATGTGGTGCTGTGTTTGGATCTAAACCCAGATTGATGGATGCTAAGAATACTGTTTGCAGAAAGAAAAGATAGTAACTGTTTACTGACTAAGGATTCTAAGATCTTTGCCAGACAGGGGAGCCTAGAAATGGGTCGGTAATTATCCAGATCACTACAGTCACCTCCTTTATGTAACGGCAGAACGCTGATGCCGATTTCCACACCTTAGGGATAGTTCCTGTGCTTAAAGTTAGATAAAAAATGTGTGTCACTGAACCAGCAATGAGAGGTGCAGGACACTTAAGTAAGAACGGGTCTAAATTGTCAGCGCCTATGGATTTCTTAGTATCAATGGCACATAAGGCAGCTAGGACTTCTGTTTCAGATCATTTCTGGAAACTAAAGACAGGATTTCCATTTTCCTGGTTAGTGGTTGAAAAGCAAGAAGAGAAATCAACTGACTGGCCAGAACCACACTGGCCACTTTTCTTTTCAAATAAAAACCAGCAGTGATAAAATGCTTATTAAAAGCATCACAGATATGATTTGTTTTACTTATAATACAGGAGTCTGAGATAATTTTCTTAGGAAGAGGAAGAGCAGAATTTCCCCTTTTCAATGAGGTAATGGTTTTCCAGAATTTAGCTGGATCACCGGCAGAGTCTGTCATAGCACTTAGGAAGTGTTTCGATTTGGCCTTTTTGACAGCTAAAGTACATTTGTTTCTCAGTTGCCTAAAAGACAGCCAGCTGGGGAACCTGTTTTCCTCGCCAAGGCCCATGCTTGATTCTTTTGCAGAAAAATATTTGCTAGGAGAGAACCAAGGATTAGTCCGATTTCTAATTCTGTGATTCTTAAAAGGAGCATGTTTATCTGATGTAGAGGTGAAGATAGAAGAGAAAAGGGCTAAAACTGGGTCCGAAAAGCAGCATGTGGATAAAGGCTCTGAGTGATATAAGTCAAGGATAAAGGCTCTGAGTGATATAAGTCAAGGATAAATGCTCTGAGTGATATAAGTCAAGGATAAAGGCTCTGAGTGATATAAGTCAAGGATAAAGGCTCTGAGTGATATAAGTCAAGGATAAAGGCTCTGAGTGATATAAGTCAAGGATAAAGGCTCTGAGTGATATAAGTCAAGGATAAAGACTCTGAGTGATATAAGTCAAGGATAAAGGCTCTGAGTGATATAAGTCAAGGATAAAGACTCAGTGATATAAGTCAAGGATAAAGGCTCTGAGTGATATAAGTCAAGGATAAAGGCTCTGAGTGATATAAGTCAAGGATAAAGGCTCTGAGTGATATAAGTCAAGGATAAAGGCTCTGAGTGATATAAGTCAAGGATAAAGGCTCTGAGTGATACAAGTCAAGGATAAAGGCTCTGAGTGATATAAGTCAAGGATAAAGGCTCTGAGTGATATAAGTCAAGGATAAAGGCTCTGAGTGATATAAGTCAAGGATAAAAGCTCTGAGTGATATAAGTCAAGGATAAAGGCTCTGAGTGATATAAGTCAAGGATAAAGGCTCTGAGTGATATAAGTCAAGGATAAAGACTCTGAGTGATATAAGTCAAGGATAAAGGCTCTGAGTGATATAAGTCAAGGATAAAGACTTGCTGCGAGAAATGTTTATAATTTCTCTTTGAGATTATACGGGGATCGGAGTGTTTCAGGCTGGTATCTCTAATACAAGCAATAGGGCAGTGGTCACTAATATCATTTGCAAAGACCCACAGGCTGTGTATTTCTGGGGGGTATTTGTTAGAACAATATCTAGTAGAGTATATCTGTCTGGGTTCTTAGAGTTGGGACTAACAATACCTCTCTGTATGTGAGTAGTAAGGCCATCAATACAATGCTTGGACAATAATCTAGGAATTGCACAAAGGTTGTTCCAGACTTGCAATTAAGGAACTAATGAATGAAACTTGGGGAGGAGCAGTGAACATGGACTGACAGGGCAGCATACAATCCCAGAAATCAGCCCTGGAAAACAGTGCACATCAGGCAAAGGCCCTACATGAGGCTAGAGTTAGAGACATGTTTGTCGAGAGGATGCTGGAGCCATACCTGTTTGGATGTAGCTTGTCTCGAAGAAATAGTTCTGGTCGGTCCGTGAAGGCCGCAAAGTTATCCACAAACGGAATTCCCATCGAACAGCAATAACCCTTGAGCCAGGTGTGTAGTTGGAGTATACGACTGAAGACTATATCCGTGTAGCGGGGGAGGAAGATGGGCCAGAGATGGCACACGACTTTCCCGATTCCAGTAGCGTATTGATCAGTGTTTTAAAATCCTCTCTCATTTTCTCAGATTGCTGTAGCTTAATGTCATTAGACCCAAGATGTACAATGATGGTTGAAGCAGCGGAGTGTTCGCTAATGAGTAGCGGTAGAAGGGAATTCATGTCGGTAATCCTGGCTCCCGGGTAACAAATGGTCTCAGCATTCCGGATACACACATTTCGGACCATGGATGAACCCACTACGAGAACCGAAGGACTACAGATAGGTTTTTGGGGAAATGGTGGGCCTCTCCCGGGTGATCTGCCTCCTAGGTTGAGTGGTGCTAACAGCTGAGCCTGATGGCCTAGCGGTGGGCATGGAGTGAAGATGAGTGTGGTTACGTACTGCCACTTGGGAGTGAGACGACAGCAGTGGAGATATCACGGAGGAGCGACCCTGCACAGATTTAGTGGAGTGCACTTCCAGGTCTCCCAGGACGCTGAATCTGTTCTCCAATTGAAGCACCTCCAGAACATTTGATGGATTCCGTTTCCTGGAGTGCTTTCTTCCTCTGACAGAAATCCAGGCCTCCCGAGGGGTGGAACAGACCAGGCCTTTGGGTTTAGCTCCTAGCCTGGGCCATGGCTCATCCAATGGTGCAGAATGGGGTTTCTCCGTCAGACTTCCCTGAAGTGGAGGTACCGATCCAGGGGCAGGTGATGTCTACAACTCTCGATGTGGTTTGTGTCGTCATGGAGTTCAGAAATTCTTCACCCTCCTTTATTTGGCTCAAAACAGACACTCTCCCCTCCAGTTCGGCGACTCTCTGGCTCAGGTAATGGCAGGTGGTGCATCCAGGGGTGTGTGAAGCCATGAGGGACCGGTGGTTTTTACGCCTAACCCTAACCCACATAACTAGAAATGACTTCTAAGACTTCCAGATGAATCGATCTGTGCCCCAAATGTCACCTTCTTCCCTACACATTGTCTTATTTTGATCAGAGCTGCTGAGACTACAGCTAGACAGATCACATGACTATTCTGTTATCAGAGCTGAGACTACAGCTAGTCAGATCACATGACTATTCTGTTATCAGAGCTGAGACTACAGCTAGACAGATCACATGACTATTCTGTTATCAGAGCTGAGACTACAGCTAGACAGATCACATGACTATTCTGTTATCAGAGCTGAGACTACAGCTAGACAGATCACATGACTATTCTGTTATCAGAGCTGAGACTACAGCTAGACAGATCACATGACTATTCTGTTATCAGAGCTGAGACTACAGCTAGACAGATCACATGACTATTCTGTTATCAGAGCTGAGACTACAGCTAGACAGATCACATGACTATTCTGTTATCAGAGCTGAGACTACAGCTAGACAGATCACATGACTATTCTGTTATCAGAGCTGAGACTACAGCTAGACAGATCACATGACTATTCTGTTATCAGAGCTGAGACTACAGCTAGACAGATCACATGACTATTCTGTTATCAGAGCTGAGACTACAGCTAGACAGATCACATGACTATTCTGTTATCAGAGCTGAGACTAAAGCTAGACAGATCACATGACTATTCTGTTATCAGAGCTGAGACTACAGCTAGACAGATCACATGACTATTCTGTTATCAGAGCTGAGACTACAGCTAGACAGATCACATGACTATTCTGTTATCAGAGCTGAGACTACAGCTAGTCAGATCACATGACTATTCTGTTATCAGAGCTGAGACTACAGCTAGACAGATCACATGACTATTCTGTTATCAGAGCTGAGACTAAAGCTAGACAGATCACATGACTATTCTGTTATCAGAGCTGAGACTACAGCTAGACAGATCACATGACTATTCTGTTATCAGAGCTGAGACTACAGCTAGACAGATCACATGACTATTCTGTTATCAGAGCTGAGACTACAGCTAGACAGATCACATGACTATTCTGTTATCAGAGCTGAGACTACAGCTAGACAGATCACATGACTATTCTGTTATCAGAGCTGAGACTACAGCTAGACAGATCACATGACTATTCTGTTATCAGAGCTGAGACTACAGCTAGACAGATCACATGACTATTCTGTTATCAGAGCTGAGACTACAGCTAGACAGATCACATGACTATTCTGTTATCAGAGCTGAGACTACAGCTAGACAGATCACATGACTATTCTGTTATCAGAGCTGAGACTAAAGCTAGACAGACTCTTGTCCTAGTTTGTGCTCTTTGAAAAATGACTGAACGTTGTAAAGGCTGAGACGAGATGGTCTCCTTCAAAGCGTTTCATTCATCCCCAACTCCAACTGTGTTCTAAGTAGCCTGTATGTTTTCCTCCTACTAAGTGTTTGTAGGGCATTACTTCAGGCATGGTCATAGATATAGACGTGGCCTCAACATGTCAGCTACACCTGTTCTGTGTCTGTACTGCAGTCATCATGTTGGAACTGTTGATCAGCACCATATAACAGTGATGTAGAACATGACTAAGGGGCTGTAGATAGCTATAATTATAAATGTGTGCATGTATTCATGCATGTGTGTGTCTGTCTGTGTCTGTGTCTGTGTCTGCATGTCTGTGTGTGTTCTCTACTCTAGCCAGCTGGAGGCTGATTCAGTCCGCCAGCAGGGGGAGATAGAGGAGTTGCAGCAGAGAGTGACTAGTCTACAGACAGAGAAGAACAGTCTGGTGTTGGACAAAACCAACCTGGCTGCTGACATCAAGAGTATGGAGGCTGAACTGGAGGTGTCTCGACATGCTAACAGGTACACAGACCCTGACCTTAACCCTGACACCTGACCCTAACCTCACTGCCTACATCAAGAGTATGGAGGTTGAACTGGAGGTGTCTCAGCATGCCAACAGCTAACTAGAGACAGAGGGTGTGTCCCAAATGGCACCATATTCCCTATATAGTGTACTACTTTTGACCAGAGCCTTATGTTAACTGCTAAAATGGTATGGTAACAGGTCCTTATGGTAACAGGTAACTGCCAAAATAAAGGAAACAGGGCACTGGGCCCCACGAGCCAGAACAGCTTCATTGCACCTTGGCATAGATTCTACGTCTGAAACTCTATTGGAGAGATGAGACCATTCTTCCACGAGAAATGGAAGGTGGTTGAAGGTGATCACTCAGAATGGCTGTGTATTTATTGACCTGAACCATGCCTTCTAAGGGGTTGAATGGACCTGGACCATGGCCTCTAAGGGGTTGAATGGACCTGGACCATGGCCTCTAAGGGGTTGAATGGACCTGGACCATGGCCTCTAAGGGGTTGAATGGACCTGGACCATGGCCTCTAAGGGGTTGAATGGACCTGGACCATGGCCTTCTAAGGGGTTGAATGGACCTGGACCATGGCCTCTAAGGGGTTGAATGGACCTGGACCATGGCCTCTAAGGGGTTGAATGGACCTGGACCATGGCCTTCTAAGGGGTTGAATGGACCTGGACCATGGCCTCTAAGGGGTTGAATGGACCTGGACCATGGCCTCTAAGGGGTTGAATGGACCTGGACCATGGCCTCTAAGGGGTTGAATGGACCTGGACCATGGCCTCTAAGGGGTTGAATGGACCTGGACCATGGCCTTCTAAGGGGTTGAATGGACCTGGACCATGGCCTCTAAGGGGTTGAATGGACCTGGACCATGGCCTCTAAGGGGTTGAATGGACCTGGACCATGGCCTTCTAAGGGGTTGAATGGACCTGGACCATGGCCTCTAAGGGGTTGAATGGACCTGGACCATGGCCTCTAAGGGGTTGAATGGACCTGGACCATGGCCTCTAAGGGGTTGAATGGACCTGGACCATGGCAGGAAAACGCGTCTCACACAGAGCTGCCGGAACCCTCATTTACTCAAGTGTTTGCTTTATTTTGGCAGTTACCTTGTAGGAAATAGGATGTCATTTGGAATGCAGACAGTAGTTTCTGAATGTGAGATTCTGTGAGAACAGCTCTTCGCTCCCTGTATTTAACAGTGAACTGACTCAATCTCAATGGTGGAATCTTTCTCTCTCTCGTTCTCTTTCTCTCTCTCTTTCTCTCTTTCTCAGGAAGGCCCAGAGGCGTATAGACCGGTTGAAGCAACAAGTTGATGACTCTATGGAGAAGGAGATGACAGCCCATCACTACCTGGCCTCTATCGTAGCGCTGTCTGAGAAGACCACTCAGGAGAGAGACCAGCTAGTATACATGGTATAATACACAGTCACATCCCATCACTACCTGGCCTCTATCGTAGCGCTGTCTGAGAAGACCACTCAGGAGAGAGACCAGCTAGTATACATGGTATAATAGACAGTCACATCCCATCACTACCTGGCCTCTATCATAGCTATGGCTGAGAAGACCACACATTCCCTCACTACCTGGCCTCTATCATAGCTCTGGCTGAGAAGACCACACATTCCCTCACTACCTGGCCTCTATCATAGCTCTGGCTGAGACAAAGCTTATTCCCCCTCAGGAGACTGAAAAGATTTGGCATGGGTCTGCAAGGTACTATAGAGGCCAAGATTCCTGCCATGCAGGACCTCTATACCAGGTGGTGTCAGAGGAAGGCCCTAAAAATTGTCAAAGACTCCCCACCCCCCCCCCCCAACACACACCCCCACCCTCTCTTTTACCTGCTGCTACTCTCTGTTTATTATCTATGTATAGTCACTGTACCCCTACCTACATGTACATATTACCTGCTGCTACTCTCTGTTTATTATCTATGTATAGTCACTGTACCCCTACCTACATGTACATATTACCTGCTGCTACTCTCTGTTTATTATCTATGTATAGTCACTTTACCTGTACCTACATGTACATATTACCTGCTGCTACTCTGTTTATTATCTATGTATAGTCACTGTACCCCTACCTACATGTACATATTACCTGCTGCTACTCTCTGTTTATTATCTATGTATAGTCACTGTACCCCTACCTACATGTGCATATTACCTGCTGCTACTCTGTTTATTATCTATGTATAGTCACTGTACCCCTACCTACATGTACATATTACCTGCTGCTACTCTGTTTATTATCTATGTATAGTCACTGTACCCCTACCTACATGTACATATTACCTGCTGCTACTCTGTTTTTTATCTATGTATAGTCACTGTACCCCTACCTACATGTACATATTACCTGCTGCTACTCTCTGTTTATTATCTATGTATAGTCACTGTACCCCTACCTACATGTACATATTACCTGCTGCTACTCTGTTTATTATCTATGTATAGTCACTGTACCCCTACCTACATGTACATATTACCTGCTGCTACTCTCTGTTTATTATCTATACATAGTCACTGTACCCCTACCTACATGTACATATTACCTGCTGCTACTCTCTGTTTATTATCAATGTATAGTCACTGTACCCCTACCTACATGTACATATTACCTGCTGCTACTCTGTTTATTATCTATGTATAGTCACTGTACCCCTACCTACATGTACATATTACCTGCTGCTACTCTCTGTTTATTATTTTTTTTTATTTTTTTATTTTTTTTTCACCTTTATTTAACCAGGTAGGTCAGTTGAGAACAAGTTCTCATTTGCAACTGCGACCTGGCCAAGACAAAGCAAAGCAGTGTGACAAATAACAACACAGAGTTACACATTAAACAAACAGTCAAAAACACAATAGAAAATCTATATACAGAGTGCAAAATGTAGTGCAAAAATGCAGTAAGGTTAAGAGGTAGAACAATAAATAGACTATAGTGGTGACATAAATTACAGAATTATCATTATTAACACAGGAATGAAAAGTGTGCAAATTATGATGTGCAAATAGAGATACTGGAGTGCAAGATTAGTGAAAATAAACAAAAAAAATAAATATGGGGATGAGGTAGTAGTGTGGGCTATTTACAGAAGGGCTATATACAGGTGCAGTGATCGATAAGCAGCTTTGACAGCTGATGCTTAAAGTTATTGAGGGAGATAGGAACCTCTAGCTTCAATGATTTTTGCAATTCGTTCCAGTCATTGGCAGCAGCAAACTGGAAGGAATGGCGACCAAAGGAGGTGTTGGCTTTGGGGGTGACCAGTGAGATATACCTGCTGGAGCGCATGCTACGGGTGGGTATTGCTATAGTGACCAGTGAGCTGAGATAGGGCGGGGATTTACCTAATAAAGACTTATAGATGACCTGGAGCCAGTGGGTTTGGCGGCGAATATATAATGAAGGCCAGCCAACGAGAGCATACAGGTCGCAGTGGTGGGTAGTGTATGGGGCTTTGGTGACAAAACGGATGGCACTGTGATAGACTACATCCAATTTGCTAAGTAGAGTATTGGAGGCTAGTTTGTAAATGACATCGCCGAAATCAAGGATCGGTAGGATAGTCAGTTTTACAAGGGCATGTTTGGCAGCATGAGTGAAGGAGGCTTTGTTGCGAAATAGGAAGCCAATTCTGGATTTAATTTTGGATTGGAGATGGTTGATTTGAGTCTGGAAGTTGAGTTTATAGTCTAACCAGATGCCTAGGTATTTGTAGGTGTCCACGTATTCTAATTCGGATCCGTCGAGAGTAGTGATGATAGTCCGGTGGGCGGGTGCTGGCAGCGTTCGATAGAAAAGCATGCACTTAGTTTTACTAGCGTTTAAGAGCAGTTGGAGGCCACGGAAGGAGTGTTGTATGGCATTGAAGCTTGATTGAAGGTTAGTAAACACAGTGTCCAAAGAGGGGCCAGATGTATACAGAATGGTGTCATCTGCGTAGAGATGGATCAGAGAGTCACCAGCAGCGAGAGCGACATCGTTGATGTATATAGAGAAAAGGGTTGGCCCAAGAATTGAACCCTGTGGCACCCCCATAGAGACTGCCAGAGGATCGGACAATAGGCCCTCCGATTTGACACACTGAACTCTGTCTGCAAAGTAGTTAGCGAACCAGGCAAGGCAGTCACTTGAGAAACCAAGGCTGTTGAGTCTGCCAATAAGAATGCGGTGATTGACAGAGTCGAAAGCCTTGGCCAGGTCGATGAAAACGGCTGCACAGTACTGTCTTTTATCGATGGCGGTTATGATATCGTTCAGTACCTTGAGCGTAGCTGAGGTGCACCCATGACCAGCTCGGAAACCAGATTGCATAGCAGAGAAGGTACGGTGGGATTCGAAGTGGTCAGTTATCTGTTTGTTAACTTGGCTTTCGAAAACTTTAGAAAGGCAGGGCAGGATGGATATTGGTCTATAACAGTTTGGGTCTAGAGTGTCTCCTCCTTTGAATAGGGGGATGACCGCAGCAGCTTTCCAATCTCTAGGGATCTCAGACGATACGAAAGAGAGGTTGAACAGGCTAGTGATAGGTGTTGCAACAATTTTGGCTGATAATTTCAGAAAGAGAGGGTCCAGATTATCTAGCCCAGCAGATTTGTAGGGGTCCAGACTTAGCAGCTCTTTCAGAACATCAGCCGTCTGGATTTGGGATTTGGGATTTGGATTATCTATACATAGTCACTGTACCCCTACCTACATGTACATATTACCTGCTTCTACTCTCTGTTTATTATCTATGTATAGTCACTGTACCCCTACCTACATGTACATATTACCTGCTGCTACTCTCTGTTTATTATCTATGTATAGTCACTGTACCCCTACCTACATGTACATATTACCTGCTGCTACTCTCTGTTTATTATCTATGTATAGTCACTGTACCCCTACCTACATGTACATATTACCTGCTGCTACTCTCTGTTTATTATCTATGTATAGTCACTGTACCCCTACCTACATGTACATATTACCTGCTGCTACTCTCTGTTTATTATCTATGTATAGTCACTGTACCCCTACCTACATGTACATATTACCTGCTGCTACTCTGTTTATTATCTATGTATAGTCACTGTACCCCTACCTACATGTACATATTACCTGCTGCTACTCTCTGTTTATTATCTATGTATAGTCACTGTACCCCTACCTACATGTACATATTACCTGCTGCTACTCTGTTTATTATCTATGTATAGTCACTGTACCCCTACCTACATGTACATATTACCTGCTGCTACTCTCTGTTTATTATCTATGTATAGTCACTGTACCCCTACCTACATGTACATATTACCTGCTGCTACTCTCTGTTTATTATCTATGTATAGTCACTGTACCCCTACCTACATGTACATATTACCTGCTGCTACTCTCTGTTTATTATCTATGTATAGTCACTGTACCCCTACCTACATGTACATATTACCTGCTGCTACTCTCTGTTTATTATCTATGTATAGTCACTGTACCCCTACCTACATGTACATATTACCTGCTGCTACTCTCTGTTTATTATCTATGTATAGTCACTGTACCCCTACCTACATGTACATATTACCTGCTGCTACTCTCTGTTTATTATCTATGTATAGTCACTGTACCCCTACCTACATGTACATATTACCTGCTACTCTCTGTTTATTATCTATGTATAGTCACTGTACCCCTACCTACATGTACATATTACCTGCTGCTACTCTCTGTTTATTATCTATGTATAGTCACTGTACCCCTACCTACATGTACATATTACCTGCTGCTACTCTGTTTATTATCTATGTATAGTCACTGTACCCCTACCTACATGTACATATTACCTGCTGCTACTCTGTTTATTATCTATGTATAGTCACTGTACCCCTACCTACATGTACATATTACCTGCTGCTACTCTCTGTTTATTATCTATGTATAGTCACTGTACCCCTACCTACATGTACATATTACCTGCTGCTACTCTCTGTTTATTATCTATGTATAGTCACTGTACCCCTACCTACATGTACATATTACCTGCTGCTACTCTGTTTATTATCTATGTATAGTCACTGTACCCCTACCTACATGTACATATTACCTGCTGCTACTCTCTGTTTATTATCTATGTATAGTCACTGTACCCCTACCTACATGTACATATTACCTGCTGCTACTCTCTGTTTATTATCTATGTATAGTCACTGTACCCTTACCTACATGTACATATTACCTGCTGCTACTCTGTTTATTATCAATGTATAGTCACTGTACCCCTACCTACATGTACATATTACCTGCTGCTACTCTCTGTTTATTATCAATGTATAGTCACTGTACCCCTACCTACATGTACATATTACCTGCTGCTACTCTCTGTTTATTATCTATGTATAGTCACTGTACCCCTACCTACATGTACATATTACCTGCTGCTACTCTCTGTTTATTATCTATGTATAGTCACTGTACCCCTACCTACATGTACATATTACCTGCTACTCTCTGTTTATTATCTATGTATAGTCACTGTACCCCTACCTACATGTACATATTACCTGCTGCTACTCTCTGTTTATTATCTATGTATAGTCACTGTACCCATACCTACATGTACATATTACCTGCTGCTACTCTGTTTATTATCTATGTATAGTCACTGTACCCCTACCTACATGTACATATTACCTGCTGCTACTCTCTGTTTATTATCTATGTATAGTCACTGTACCCCTACCTACATGTACATATTACCTGCTGCTACTCTCTGTTTATTATCTATGTATAGTCACTGTACCCCTACCTACATGTACATATTACCTGCTGCTACTCTCTGTTTATTATCTATGTATAGTCACTGTACCCCTACCTACATGTACATATTACCTGCTGCTACTCTCTGTTTATTATCTATGTATAGTCACTGTACCCCTACCTACATGTACATATTACCTGCTGCTACTCTGTTTATTATCTATGTATAGTCACTGTACCCCTACCTACATGTACATATTACCTGCTGCTACTCTGTTTATTATCTATGTATAGTCACTGTACCCCTACCTACATGTACATATTACCTGCTGCTACTCTGTTTATTATCTATGTATAGTCACTGTACCCCTACCTACATGTACATATTACCTGCTGCTACTCTCTGTTTATTATCTATGTATAGTCACTGTACCCCTACCTACATGTACATATTACCTGCTGCTACTCTCTGTTTATTATCTATGTATAGTCACTGTACCCCTACCTACATGTACATATTACCTGCTGCTACTCTCTGTTTATTATCTATGTATAGTCACTGTACCCCTACCTACATGTACATATTACCTGCTGCTACTCTCTGTTTATTATCTATGTATAGTCACTTTAACCTACATGTATATTACCTATTATTTGTTTCATTAGCCTCTATGCAATAGCTCCTGTTTGTATCCATGTTGTGTTGAGCGTTAGATAGTCATATAGTAACATCAGTTCCTCCTCGGTTGATGTGATGTGGGCACTTATCTTGTTACTGTTCCACTGCTTTAATTAACCTGATCTCCCCCATCCCTCCCTCCTCCCCCATCCCTCCCTCCTCCCTCATCCGTCCCTCCCTCCCTCCCTCTCCTCATCCCTTTCTCCCTCCCCCCTCCCTCCCTCCCCCATCTCTCTACTCCTCACCTCCTCCACTCCTCTCCCAGATCCGTAACCATCCCTGTCTCCTCCCTCCCTCCCCAGGCCTCGTCCCTAGAGCACGACAAGCAGGAGGTGATCACCAGGATTGTGGAGGGCACCGTACGGCTTGGAAAGCTTCAAGAGAAGGTCAAGGTAAGGCAGCCACAACGACACCGACACAACTCCCAGCCCCCGACAACCATCCCTCCACCTTCACACACTCTAACCTCGAGGCGAGCTCCGACTACCAGGTCTGCTCTTGGGACCCATTAGCCTGTCTGCCCCTGCTTGTAGATCACAAACAAAGATTGGGTGTTGGGGTGAGGTTGTGTGTGTGTCTCAGGTCAGGACTCTCAGGGGTAGTGTCTGCATGTGTGTGGGTGTTATTACAGGCCTCCACAGTAGTCTAGGTTACCATTGACTGACGCTCTGCTACGCCAAGGCAGATGAAACGTTTACCATAGGCCAATAAATGAAGTATGATTGTAGCTGCCAGCCCGGGCATGGCATTTCACTAACAGAGGTCAAACCAGTCTTAAAGAGACTGGACACTATCCTGTCAACCACTTTTTCCAATACAGTATAACACTGTTCAATATATTCTGATACAAAACAAAGTCCTTTAGGTGTTAAAGGAGCAGTGAATGGGACCTTGACTTCTCTACAGTGGTGTGTACACATACTGTAGTAGAAATGTCTAGAGCTAACTGTGGTGGAGCTAACTGTGGTGGAGCTAATTGTGGTGGAGCTAATTGTGGTGCAGCTAACTGTAGGAAGTGGGATAACCCAGGGGATGGTCAGTGTTGATACCTGTGGTGGAGCTACCTGTGGTGGTGCTACCTGTGGTGGAGCTACCTGTGGTGGAGCTACCTGTGGTGGAGCTACCTGTGGTGGAGCTACCTGTGGTGGAGCTAACTGTGGTGGAGCTACCTGTGGTGGAGCTACCTGTAGGAAGTGGGATACCCCAGGGGATGGTGTGTGTTGATACCTGTGGTGGAGCTACCTGTGGTGCAGCTAACTGTAGGAAGTGGGATACCCCAGGGGATGGTGTGTGTTGATACCTGTGGTGGAGCTACCTGTGGTGCAGCTAACTGTAGGAAGTGGGATACCCCAGGGGATGGTGTGTGTTGATACCTGTAGTGGAGCTAACTGTCCTCTGGGACTGGTATGGGAGGGGAGACCATTACTACTGATTACTGAAGTGGAGAGATACAATGGTACCTCTAATCCTTTTTTGTCTCTCTCTCTCTCGCTCTCTCTCTCTCTCTCTCTGTTCTGTTTTTCTAAACCACAGATTGTAAGTTCACATGTTCTGACAATTCTATGACTTGGTCTCTATAGCAACAGCACTACAAGCTGGTCAGGCGAGGAGAGGGTGGAGAACAGGGGAGGGGAGATGAGAGGCCAGAGGGAGAGCTGCTTGTCTGAGTCTCCTGGGTTTCATCAGGGGTTAGGAGGAGACAATTTCTCTCAGTAAATATATTTCCAAATGTGCTATTGACATGACATTTTCACCAGATGTTGGTAACAACCCAAGTAATCCATACATACAAAGAAACCAAAACAAATACGTTCAGAAATTAAGTTATGTGAAATGACACAGGGAAAAAGTATTGAACACATGAAGAAAGGGAGGTGCAAAAAAGGCATGGAAAGCCAAGACAACAGCTGAAAACTATCAGTAATTAAAAAGCTGCTAGAATGGCCCAGCCAATCACCTGACTTAAATCTTAAATCTTAAATCTGAAAATCTATGGAAAGAACTGAAGATCAAGATTCATAGAAGAGGCCCACGGAACCTTCAAGATTTGAAGACTGTTTGTGTGAAAGAATGGGCTCTACTCTGTCTGTAGCAGGAGACTGGTCTTTACTCTTTAGCAGTAGGCTGGACTCTACTCTGTATCATGAGGCTGGGCTCTACTCTGTAGCTGGGGGCTGGCCTCTACTTTGTCTGTAGCAGGAGGATGGGCTCTACTCTGTGTGTAGCAGGAGGCTGGCCACTACTCTGTAGTTGGGGGCTGGTCTCTACTCTGTCTGTAGCAGGAGGCTGGCCTCTACTCTGTCTGTAGCAGAAGGCTGGGCTCTACTCTGTCTGTAGCAGGAGGCTGGCCTCTACTCTGTGTGTAGCAGGAGGCTGGGCTCTACTCTGTGTGTAGCAGGAGGCTGGCCTCTACTCTGTAGCTGGGGGCTGGTCTCTACTCTGTCTGTAGCTTGAGACTGGGCTCTACTCTGTGTGTAGCAGGAGGTTGGCCTCTACTCTGTGTGTAGCATGAGGCTGGCCTCTACTCTGTGTGTAGCATGAGGCTGGCCTCTACTCTGTGTGTAGCATGAGGCTGGCCTCTACTCTGTGTGTAGCAGGAGGCTGGCCTCTACTCTGTGTGTAGCATGAGTCTGGCCTCTACTCTGTGTGTAGCTGGGGGCTGGTCTCTACTCTCTGTGTAGCTGGGGGCTGGCCTCTACTCTGTGTGTAGCATGAGGCTGGCCTCTACTCTGTGTGTAGCATGAGGCTGGCCTCTACTCTGTGTGTAGCATGAGGCTGGCCTCTACTCTGTGTGTAGCTGGGGGCTGGCCTCTACTCTGTGTGTAGCATGAGGCTGGCCTCTACTCTGTGTGTAGCATGAGGCTGGCCTCTACTCTGTGTGTAGCATGAGGCTGGCCTCTACTCTGTGTGTAGCATGAGGCTGGTCTCTACTCTGTGTGTAGCTGGGGGCTGGCCTCTACTCTGTGTGTAGCATGAGGCTGGCCTCTACTCTGTGTGTAGCATGAGGCTGGCCTCTACTCTGTGTGTAGCATGAGGCTGGCCTCTACTCTGTGTGTAGCTTGAGGCTGGTCTCTACTCTGTGTGTAGCTTGAGACTGGTCTCTACTCTGTGTGTAGCTGGGGGCTGGCCTCTACTCTGTGTGTAGCTGGGGGCTGGCCTCTACTCTGTGTGTAGCTGGGGGCTGGCCTCTACTCTGTGTGTAGCTGGGGGCTGGCCTCTACTCTGTGTGTAGCATGAGGCTGGTCTCTACTCTGTGTGTAGCATAAGGCTGGTCTCTACTCTGTGTGTAGCTGGGGGCTGGCCTCTACTCTGTGTGTAGCATGAGGCTGGCCTCTACTCTGTGTGTAGCATGAGGCTGGCCTCTACTCTGTGTGTAGCATGAGGCTGGCCTCTACTCTGTGTGTAGCATGAGGCTGGTCTCTACTCTGTGTGTAGCTGGGGGCTGGCCTCTACTCTGTGTGTAGCATGAGGCTGGCCTCTACTCTGTGTGTAGCATGAGGCTGGCCTCTACTCTGTCTGTAGCAGGAGGCTGGCCTCTACTCTGTGTGTAGCTTGAGACTGGTCTCTACTCTGTGTGTAGCTTGAGACTGGTCTCTACTCTGTGTGTAGCTGGGGGCTGGCCTCTACTCTGTGTGTAGCTGGGGGCTGGCCTCTACTCTGTGTGTAGCTGGGGGCTGGCCTCTACTCTGTGTGTAGCTGGGGGCTGGCCTCTACTCTGTGTGTAGCATGAGGCTGGTCTCTACTCTGTGTGTAGCATAAGGCTGGTCTCTACTCTGTGTGTAGCTGGGGGCTGGCCTCTACTCTGTGTGTAGCATGAGGCTGGTCTCTACTCTGTGTGTAGCATGAGGCTGGTCTCTACTCTGTGTGTAGCATGAGGCTGGTCTCTACTCTGTGTGTAGCATGAGGCTGGTCTCTACTCTGTGTGTAGCATGAGGCTGGCCTCTACTCTGTGTGTAGCATGAGGCTGGCCTCTACTCTGTGTGTAGCATGAGGCTGGTCTCTACTCTGTGTGTAGCATGAGGCTGGTCTCTACTCTGTGTGTAGCATGAGGCTGGTCTCTACTCTGTGTGTAGCATGAGGCTGGTCTCTACTCTGTGTGTAGCATGAGGCTGGCCTCTACTCTGTGTGTAGCATGATGCTGGTCTCTACTCTGTGTGTAGCATGAGGCTGGTCTCTACTCTGTGTGTAGCTGGGGGCTGGCCTCTACTCTGTGTGTAGCATGAGGCTGGTCTCTACTCTGTGTGTAGCATGAGGCTGGTCTCTACTCTGTGTGTAGCTGGGGGCTGGCCTCTACTCTGTGTGTAGCATGAGGCTGGTCTCTACTCTGTGTGTAGCATGAGGCTGGTCTCTACTCTGTGTGTAGCATGAGGCTGGTCTCTACTCTGTGTGTAGCTGGGGGCTGGCCTCTACTCTGTGTGTAGCATGAGGCTGGTCTCTACTCTGTGTGTAGCATGAGGCTGGTCTCTACTCTGTGTGTAGCATGAGGCTGGTCTCTACTCTGTGTGTAGCATGAGGCTGGTCTCTACTCTGTGTGTAGCTGGGGGCTGGCCTCTACTCTGTGTGTAGCATGAGGCTGGTCTCTACTCTGTGTGTAGCATGAGGCTGGCCTCTACTCTGTGTGTAGCATGAGGCTGGTCTCTACTCTGTGTGTAGCATGAGGCTGGTCTCTACTCTGTGTGTAGCTTGAGGCTGGTCTCTACTCTGTGTGTAGCATGAGGCTGGTCTCTACTCTGTGTGTAGCATGAGGCTGGTCTCTACTCTGTGTGTAGCTGGGGGCTGGCCTCTACTCTGTGTGTAGCATGAGGCTGGTCTCTACTCTGTGTGTAGCATGAGGCTGGCCTCTACTCTGTGTGTAGCATGAGGCTGGTCTCTACTCTGTGTGTAGCATGAGGCTGGCCTCTACTCTGTGTGTAGCATGAGGCTGGTCTCTACTCTGTGTGTAGCATGAGGCTGGTCTCTACTCTGTGTGTAGCATGAGGCTGGTCTCTACTCTGTGTGTAGCATGAGGCTGGTCTCTACTCTGTGTGTAGCATGAGACTGGCCTCTACTCTGTGTGTAGCATGAGGCTGGCCTCTACTCTGTGTGTAGCATGAGGCTGGCCTCTACTCTGTGTGTAGCAGGAGGCTGGCCTCTACTCTGTGTGTAGCAGGAGGCTGGCCTCTACTCTGTGTGTAGCAGGAGGCTGGCCTCTACTCTGTGTGTAGCATGAGGCTGGCCTCTACTCTGTGTGTAGCTTGAGGCTGGCCTCTACTCTGTGTGTAGCATGAGGCTGGTCTCTACTCTGTGTGTAGCAGGAGGCTGGTCTCTACTCTGTGTGTAGCAGGAGGCTGGTCTCTACTCTGTGTGTAGCAGGAGGCTGGCCTCTACTCTGTGTGTAGCAGGAGGCTGGTCTCTACTCTGTGTGTAGCAGGAGGCTGGCCTCTACTCTGTGTGTAGCAGGAGGCTGGCCTCTACTCTGTGTGTAGCAGGAGGCTGGCCTCTACTCTGTGTGTAGCAGGAGGCTGGCCTCTACTCTGTGTGTAGCAGGAGGCTGGCCTCTACTCTGTGTGTAGCATGAGGCTGGCCTCTACTCTGTGTGTAGCTTGAGGCTGGCCTCTACTCTGTGTGTAGCATGAGGCTGGTCTCTACTCTGTGTGTAGCATGAGGCTGGTCTCTACTCTTTGTGTAGCAGGAGGCTGGCCTCTACTCTGTGTGTAGCAGGAGGCTGGCCTCTACTCTGTGTGTAGCAGGAGGCTGGCCTCTACTCTGTGTGTAGCAGGAGGCTGGTCTCTACTCTGTGTGTAGCATGAGGCTGGTCTCTACTCTGTGTGTAGCATGAGGCTGGTCTCTACTCTGTGTGTAGCTGGGGGCTGGCCTCTACTCTGTGTGTAGCATGAGGCTGGTCTCTACTCTGTGTGTAGCATGAGGCTGGCCTCTACTCTGTGTGTAGCATGAGGCTGGTCTCTACTCTGTGTGTAGCATGAGGCTGGCCTCTACTCTGTGTGTAGCATGAGGCTGGTCTCTACTCTGTGTGTAGCATGAGGCTGGTCTCTACTCTGTGTGTAGCATGAGGCTGGTCTCTACTCTGTGTGTAGCATGAGGCTGGCCTCTACTCTGTGTGTAGCATGAGACTGGCCTCTACTCTGTGTGTAGCATGAGGCTGGACTCTACTCTGTGTGTAGCATGAGGCTGGCCTCTACTCTGTGTGTAGCATGAGGCTGGCCTCTACTCTGTGTGTAGCAGGAGGCTGGCCTCTACTCTGTGTGTAGCAGGAGGCTGGCCTCTACTCTGTGTGTAGCTGGGGGCTGGCCTCTACTCTGTGTGTAGCAGGAGGCTGGCCTCTACTCTGTGTGTAGCAGGAGGCTGGCCTCTACTCTGTGTGTAGCAGGAGGCTGGCCTCTACTCTGTGTGTAGCTTGAGGCTGGCCTCTACTCTGTGTGTAGCATGAGGCTGGTCTCTACTCTGTGTGTAGCAGGAGGCTGGTCTCTACTCTGTGTGTAGCAGGAGGCTGGCCTCTACTCTGTGTGTAGCAGGAGGCTGGTCTCTACTCTGTGTGTAGCAGGAGGCTGGCCTCTACTCTGTGTGTAGCAGGAGGCTGGTCTCTACTCTGTGTGTAGCAGGAGGCTGGCCTCTACTCTGTGTGTAGCAGGAGGCTGGCCTCTACTCTGTGTGTAGCATGAGGCTGGCCTCTACTCTGTGTGTAGCTTGAGGCTGGCCTCTACTCTGTGTGTAGCATGAGGCTGGTCTCTACTCTGTGTGTAGCATGAGGCTGGTCTCTACTCTGTGTGTAGCAGGAGGCTGGCCTCTACTCTGTGTGTAGCAGGAGGCTGGTCTCTACTCTGTGTGTAGCAGGAGGCTGGCCTCTACTCTGTGTGTAGCAGGAGGCTGGCCTCTACTCTGTGTGTAGCAGGAGGCTGGCCTCTACTCTGTGTGTAGCAGGAGGCTGGCCTCTACTCTGTGTGTAGCAGGAGGCTGGCCTCTACTCTGTGTGTAGCAGGAGGCTGGCCTCTACTCTGTGTGTAGCAGGAGGCTGGCCTCTACTCTGTGTGTAGCATGAGGCTGGTCTCTACTCTGTGTGTAGCTGGGGGCTGGCCTCTACTCTGTGTGTAGCATGAGGCTGGCCTCTACTCTGTGTGTAGCATGAGGCTGGCCTCTACTCTGTCTGTAGCAGGAGGCTGGCCTCTACTCTGTGTGTAGCTTGAGGCTGGTCTCTACTCTGTGTGTAGCTTGAGACTGGTCTCTACTCTGTGTGTAGCTGGGGGCTGGCCTCTACTCTGTGTGTAGCTGGGGGCTGGCCTCTACTCTGTGTGTAGCTGGGGGCTGGCCTCTACTCTGTGTGTAGCTGGGGGCTGGCCTCTACTCTGTGTGTAGCATGAGGCTGGTCTCTACTCTGTGTGTAGCATAAGGCTGGTCTCTACTCTGTGTGTAGCATGAGGCTGGTCTCTACTCTGTGTGTAGCATGAGGCTGGTCTCTACTCTGTGTGTAGCATGAGGCTGGTCTCTACTCTGTGTGTAGCATGAGGCTGGCCTCTACTCTGTGTGTAGCATGAGGCTGGTCTCTACTCTGTGTGTAGCATGAGGCTGGCCTCTACTCTGTGTGTAGCATGAGGCTGGTCTCTACTCTGTGTGTAGCATGAGGCTGGTCTCTACTCTGTGTGTAGCATGAGGCTGGTCTCTACTCTGTGTGTAGCATGAGACTGGCCTCTACTCTGTGTGTAGCATGAGGCTGGCCTCTACTCTGTGTGTAGCATGAGGCTGGCCTCTACTCTGTGTGTAGCAGGAGGCTGGCCTCTACTCTGTGTGTAGCAGGAGGCTGGCCTCTACTCTGTGTGTAGCAGGAGGCTGGCCTCTACTCTGTGTGTAGCATGAGGCTGGCCTCTACTCTGTGTGTAGCTTGAGGCTGGCCTCTACTCTGTGTGTAGCATGAGGCTGGTCTCTACTCTGTGTGTAGCAGGAGGCTGGTCTCTACTCTGTGTGTAGCAGGAGGCTGGCCTCTACTCTGTGTGTAGCAGGAGGCTGGTCTCTACTCTGTGTGTAGCAGGAGGCTGGCCTCTACTCTGTGTGTAGCAGGAGGCTGGCCTCTACTCTGTGTGTAGCAGGAGGCTGGTCTCTACTCTGTGTGTAGCAGGAGGCTGGCCTCTACTCTGTGTGTAGCAGGAGGCTGGCCTCTACTCTGTGTGTAGCATGAGGCTGGCCTCTACTCTGTGTGTAGCTTGAGGCTGGCCTCTACTCTGTGTGTAGCATGAGGCTGGTCTCTACTCTGTGTGTAGCATGAGGCTGGTCTCTACTCTGTGTGTAGCAGGAGGCTGGCCTCTACTCTGTGTGTAGCAGGAGGCTGGTCTCTACTCTGTGTGTAGCAGGAGGCTGGCCTCTACTCTGTGTGTAGCAGGAGGCTGGCCTCTACTCTGTGTGTAGCAGGAGGCTGGTCTCTACTCTGTGTGTAGCATGAGGCTGGTCTCTACTCTGTGTGTAGCATGAGGCTGGTCTCTACTCTGTGTGTAGCTGGGGGCTGGCCTCTACTCTGTGTGTAGCATGAGGCTGGTCTCTACTCTGTGTGTAGCATGAGGCTGGCCTCTACTCTGTGTGTAGCATGAGGCTGGTCTCTACTCTGTGTGTAGCATGAGGCTGGCCTCTACTCTGTGTGTAGCATGAGGCTGGTCTCTACTCTGTGTGTAGCATGAGGCTGGTCTCTACTCTGTGTGTAGCATGAGGCTGGTCTCTACTCTGTGTGTAGCATGAGACTGGCCTCTACTCTGTGTGTAGCATGAGGCTGGCCTCTACTCTGTGTGTAGCATGAGGCTGGCCTCTACTCTGTGTGTAGCATGAGGCTGGCCTCTACTCTGTGTGTAGCAGGAGGCTGGCCTCTACTCTGTGTGTAGCAGGAGGCTGGCCTCTACTCTGTGTGTAGCTGGGGGCTGGCCTCTACTCTGTGTGTAGCAGGAGGCTGGCCTCTACTCTGTGTGTAGCAGGAGGCTGGCCTCTACTCTGTGTGTAGCAGGAGGCTGGCCTCTACTCTGTGTGTAGCAGGAGGCTGGCCTCTACTCTGTGTGTAGCTTGAGGCTGGCCTCTACTCTGTGTGTAGCTTGAGGCTGGCCTCTACTCTGTGTGTAGCATGAGGCTGGCCTCTACTCTGTGTGTAGCAGGAGGCTGGTCTCTACTCTGTGTGTAGCAGGAGGCTGGTCTCTACTCTGTGTGTAGCAGGAGGCTGGTCTCTACTCTGTGTGTAGCAGGAGGCTGGTCTCTACTCTGTGTGTAGCAGGAGGCTGGTCTCTACTCTGTGTGTAGCATGAGGCTGGTCTCTACTCTGTGTGTAGCAGGAGGCTGGTCTCTACTCTGTGTGTAGCAGGAGGCTGGTCTCTACTCTGTGTGTAGCAGGAGGCTGGTCTCTACTCTGTGTGTAGCAGGAGGCTGGTCTCTACTCTGTGTGTAGCAGGAGGCTGGTCTCTCATACAGTCTGTATTCCAAATGGTACCCTATTCCCATTATACTCTAGTGCACTACTTTTGACCAGAACCCTATGGACCCTGGTAAAAGTAGTTTACTAAATAGGGAATATGGTGCCATTTGTAAACCATGAGTCGAACAGATATGCTCTGTCTGAAAACGAATATGAACCCTCCTCCATCCCTCTTGTCTCCTCCTCCTCCACTTCTCCCCTCTCCTCTCCCCCTATCTCCCCCCTCCTCTCCCCCTATCATCATGTCCTTTTTATTTCAATAAGAAACAGTCATTATTTAATCATCATGTCCTTTTTATTTCAATAAGAAACAGTCATTATTTAATCATCATTTCCTTTTATTTCAATGATCATATCTCCTGTTACAGTTGTTGTCCTTTTCATAGCCAGTCAGTCCTTCATGTACTGGCAAGATGAACATGATCTCTAGGTCTGGGCTCCTTGTGGTCTGTTTGATCCGAGCGACAGAGAGAGGATAACTGAGATGAAACAGGAGAAGAGTCCCTCAGTCCCCCAATGTAGAAAACTGAGGAAAACACTGACTAGGTTAGTTCTGTCTTCATACCATGTCATGTGTTTCTGTCAGGTTTAGACTGGACTACTGTTATTGCTTTAATGTATTGTTATTCTCATTCATATTGTAGTTGCTGTTAATGGTAATCCCATTTCCACTACTACTAGTATTATTACTGTTGGTCCCAACATGTTATATCTATACTTTGACAATGTAAGTCATTTAACTTGTCATGTCAATAGTCTACTGAATGTAATTGAATTGAGAGAGAGAGAGAGAGAGATATCTAGGTTTGTGCAACAGAGAATACTGTTCCAGTATGGCACTGGAGCAGAGAAGATCAACAGGGTCTTTGGTTCTGAAGTAGAGACCATGTTGATCTTCTTCACGCATACAGCAAAACATGACGAATGACAAGCAATGAGTTCCACTAAAGTGTACCTTACTAGACTAGGTTACTCTTTACCAGGCTAGGGATGCTTCTCAAATGGCTCCCTATGTAGCGCACTGCGATTGACCAGGGCCCATGAGGCTCAGGACATCATAAGTAGTGCACCACATAGGGAATAGGGTGTCATTAGAGACTCAGACTATGGTCCTCTTTAAAAGTCCTGGTCTGTTGCACATTTCTATTCTGAGGTAGAGGGCTGTCACTAAGCTGTTTACATCTCCAACACAGGAAGAGAGAGAGATTTCATTGTTTATTTCACTTTTGTTTATTATCTACTTCACTTGCTTTGGCAATGTTAACATGTGTTCCATGCCAATAAAGCCCTTATATTTAAATACAAATGTTCCTCTTTTTAATCATGTTAATGTTCTTATTATCTGATCTATTGTAAACTGCACTGCAACTCCATCTACTTTACTGTTAACTGCCATGGAAATAAAACCAAGCTATACGGCTGGAAGGCTCTGTGCCTTATTGAGAGTTTGGCTGGAAGGCTCTGTGCCTTATTGAGAGTTTGGCTGGAAGGCTCTGTGCCTTATTGAGAGTTTGGCTGGAAGGCTCTGTGCCTTACTGAGAGTTTGGCTGGAAGGCTCTGTGCCTTATTGAGAGTTTGGCTGGAAGGCTCTGTGCTTTATTGAGAGTTTGGCTGGAAGGCTCTGTGCCTTACTGAGAGTTTGGCTGGAAGGCTCTGTGCCTTATTGAGAGTTTGGCTGGAAGGCTCTGTGCCTTATTGAGAGTTTGGCTGGAAGGCTCTGTGCCTTACTGAGAGTTTGGCTGGAAGGCTCTGTGCCTTATTGAGAGTTTGGCTGGAAGGCTCTGTGCCTTACTGAGAGTTTGGCTGGAAGGCTCTGTGCCTTACTGAGAGTTTGGCTGGAAGGCTCTGTGCCTTATTGAGAGTTTGGCTGGAAGGCTCTGTGCCTTATTGAGAGTTTGGCTGGAAGGCTCTGTGCCTTATTGAGAGTTTGGCTGGAAGGCTCTGTGCCTTATTGAGAGTTTGGCTGGAAGGCTCTGTGCCTTATTGAGAGTTTGCCAAACCTGACATTTGATTTGACAAAGGTAACAGACACCATAACGGGATCAACTGACAGTCCATTGTTTTCCACCCACCCATCCATTTGTATCCATCCATAGAGCATAGAGTTCAGCAAACACCTTTCAATGCAGAGATTGGCAATCCCCTTGTTCTGATTGACACAGTAAAGGATGCCATGTTGCCTACAGCAGTGCATTGTATTCCCTCTCTCCAATCCCAACATGAGTAAACCTCCACTACCATCCGTTCTATTGGCCAACGTGCAATCATTAGAAAACAAAATGGATGATCTACGATCAAGGATGTCCTTCCAACACGGATCATATAGCTCTGGAGGGATTTTCCCTGCATCACCAGGACAGAGAAGCTACGAGGGGAGGGGAGGTCTGTTTGTCAATAACAGCTGGTGCGCAATGTCTAATATTAAAGAAGTCTCGAGGTATTTCTCACCTGAGGTAGAGTACCTTATAATAAGCTGTAGACCACACTATCTACCAAGAGAGTTCTCATCTATATTATTCATAGCCGTCTATTTACCACCACAGACCGATGCTGACACTAAGACCGCGCTCAACCAGCTGTTTGCCATAAGCAAACAAGAAAATGCTCATCCAGAAGCGGCGCTACTAGTGGCCGGGGACTTTAATGCAGGCAAACTTAAATCAGTTTTACGTCATTTCCACCAGCATGTTAAATGTGCAACCAGAGGGAAAAAAAACTCTAGACCACCTTTACTCCACACAGAGACACATACAAACCTCTAGACCACCTTTACTCCACACAGAGACACATACAAACCTCTAGACCACCTTTACTCCACACAGAGACACATACAAACCTCTAGACCACCTTTACACCACACAGAGACACATACAAACCTCTAGACCACCTTTACACCACACAGAGACACATACAAACCTCTAGACCACCTTTACTCCACACAGAGACACATACAAACCTCTAGACCACCTTTACTCCACACAGAGACTCATACAAACCTCTAGACCACCTTTACACCACACAGAGACACATACAAACCTCTAGACCACCTTTACTCCACACAGAGACACATACAAACCTCTAGACCACCTTTACTCCACACAGAGACTCATACAAACCTCTAGACCACCTTTACACCACACAGAGACACATACAAACCTCTAGACCACCTTTACTCCACACAGAGACACATACAAACCTCTAGACCACCTTTACTCCACACAGAGACTCATACAAACCTCTAGACCACCTTTACACCACACAGAGACACATACAAACCTCTAGACCACCTTTACTCCACACAGAGACACATACAAACCTCTAGACCACCTTTACTCCACACAGAGACACATACAAACCTCTCCCTCACCCTCCATTTGGCAAATCTGACCATAATTATATCCTCCTGATTCCTGCTTACAAGCAAAAACTAAAGCATGCTACGCTACATGACTGTTTTGCTGCACAGAATATGTTCCAGGATTTATCCAATAGCATTGAGGAGTATACCACCTCAGTCATCGGCTTCATCAATAAATGCATCGACGACGCCGTCCCCACAGTGACCGTACGTACATATCCTAACCAGAAGCCATGGATTACATGCAACATCCACATCGAGCTAAAGGCTATAGCTGCCGCTTTCTAGGAGCGGATTTTCGTATAAGAAATCCCGCTACGCCCTCAGATGATCCATCAAACAGGCAAAGTGTCAATACAGGATTAAGATTGAATCCTACTACAACGGCTCTGACGCTCGTCGGATGTGACAGGGCTTGAAAACTATTATGGACTACCAAGGGAAACCCAGCCGTGAGCTGCCCAGTGACGCAAGCCTACCAGACGAGCTTCGAGGCAAGCAACACTGAAGCACGCATGAGAGCACCAGCTGTTCCGGACGACTGTGTGATAACACTCTTGGGAGATGATGTGAGCAAGACCTTTAAACAGGTCAACATTCACAAAGCCGCAGGACCAGACGGATTACCAGGACGTGTACTCAAATCATGCGCGGACCAACTGGCAAGTGTCTTCAGTTTTTATACCTACATGTTTCAAACAGACCACCCTGTGCCTAAGGAAGCGAAGGTAACCTGCCTAAATGATTACCGGCCCGATGCACTCACATCGGTAGCCATGAAGTGCTTTGAAAGGCTGGTCATGGCTCACATCAACAGCATCATCCCGGATTCCCTAGACCCACTTAATTGTGTTACTTTTTCTTATTTTTTTACTCTTTCTTGAACTGCATTGTTGGTTAAGGGCTTGTTAGTAAGCATTTCACGGTAAGGTCTACACCTGTTGTATTGTTGGTTAAGGGCTTGTTAGTAAGCATTTCACGGTAAGGTCTACACCTGTTGTATTGTTGGTTAAGGGCTTGTTAGTAAGCATTTCACTGTAAGGTCTACACCTGTTGTATTGTTGGTTAAGGGCTTGTTAGTAAGCATTTCACGGTAAGGTCTACACCTGTTGTATTGTTGGTTAAGGGCTTGTTAGTAAGCATTTCACGGTAAGGTCTACACCTGTTGTATTCGGAGCATGTGACAAATAAAGACATCCCACCAGCCCAGCATCAGTCAGTACTCTGTTGAGCCAGTCAGTCAGTCAGTCAGTCAGCCCCTAGACAAGCAGTCACACATGCCCTGGCAGAGACACTGGCAGAACCCATAAACCAGACACACAGTCAGACTGGAGGGTACCAGGCTCACACAGACTATGCCCAGCGTCACTCTCTGGATCACCAGCAGGTAGATGCCCAGGGGCAGGGACCCGAAGTAGAACAACCCCAGGAGCCAAACCAGGATCCGGGGAATGTGCGTACAAAACTTTGACAGGGCGTCCTGAACCTCCGGCCCATTGGAGCCCACAGAGATGGAGTCCAGGCTGTGCTCTGTGTAGTGGTCTGAGCTGCCCAAGCCACGCCCCCCGGACCCCGTGTCCCTCTGTACCTCCATGATAGTGATCACCAAGCAGTTGGAGGAGTCGTGCGAGGGGGTGGTGGAGGACAGGCTCTTGGGGGTGAGCACCACCTCTTTGCTGTGGTCGGAGCTCCAGGACTTATCCCTGACGGCCAGGCAGGACATGATGTTGGAGTCGTCAGGGAGGCCCAACACCTCGTATTGGCTGACCTCTGTTTGGTGTCGGCAGAAGGGGCAGGAAATGCAGCCCAAGACGTCCCCCATGCCCAGGATTTTGTTGAGGCAGCGGGCGCACACCCGGTGGAGGCAGCCCAGGATCTTGGGCCTGCGGTTGTGGGTATTATAGCGCTGGTAGCAGATCTTACACTCCAGCTCGTCTGTGATGGGGGTTGGGGTGGTGGTGGTTACAGGGGTAAGGGTGATGGTGGAGGGGGGTATCTCATCCGGGTCAGGCTGAAGAACACTCATTTTGGTCGCATGCTGAGAGAGAGAGAGAGAATCAGACACATTTCAGCATGGAATAAAACATCAAGGTAGGTATTCAGGTAATAATCATGTAAGTAATAAATAATCAAACGGTGTAGATATAAATTGCAGAAGGTAGGATTCATCCTCTGAACCTCTCCGTTCCACTATGAAGGGCCATTTCTTGGCTGGCCCATTGTCCTCCCCCTTGGTTGTGTCGCTACTAGGCCATATCATAAAAACATAATGACATTTAGACACACAGTGAGAGAGAGCAATGGAGTGGGAGAATACTGCGCTGGGCTGACCGGTTAATCTAGGTAACGTTAGCTAGCTAGCTACATGGTTGACACTGCAGCTAGCTAGCTACATGGTTGACACTGAAGCTTGCTACATGGTTGACACTGAAGCTTGCTACATGGTTGACACTGCAGCTAGCTAGCTACATGGTTGACACTGCAGCTAGCTTAGCCAGCTTATCTAGTGGCAACCTAATGTGATAGTTAGCTATTGCCACACACATCTGATTAATCTGTTCACTCTTTATGCCAATGACATGGTGGCTAGTTAACAACAAGCAGATCAGGACTAAAACAACACATCAGACTGCTGTTGACCCTACTAGCCTGTTGTCCTCTAACTTGTTGATGGAAGTGTGTAGGAGTTCTGATTTAGGCCGTCTAATTCCTTAGGCACAGGGTGGTCTGCTTGAAACATGTACCCACCACCACTACAAACAGTGATGTGGGTATCAGTGATAACAGTGGTGGTAGGTATCAGTGATAACAGTGGTGGTAGGTATCAGTGATAACAGTGATGGTAGGTATCAGTGATAACAGTGATGTAGGTATCAGTGATAACAGTGATGTAGGTATCAGTGATAACAGTGATGGTAGGTATCAGTGATAACAGTGGTGGTAGGTATCAGTGATAACAGTGATGGTAGGTATCAGTGATAACAGTGGTGGTAGGTATCAGTGATAACAGTGATGGTAGGTATCAGTGATAACAGTGATGGTAGGTATCAGTGATAACAGGGATGTAGGTATCAGTGATAACAGTGATGGTAGGTATCAGTGATAACAGTGATGGTAGGTATCAGTGATAACAGTGATGTAGGTATCAGTGATAACAGTGATGTAGGTATCAGTGATAACAGTGATGGTAGGTATCAGTGATCACAGTAGTTATCAGTGATCACAGTAGTTATCAGTGATCACAGTAGTTATTAGTGATAACAGGGATGGTAGGTATCAGTGATGGTAGGTATCAGTGATAACAGTGATGGTAGGTATCAGTGATGGTAGGTATCAGTGATCACAGTGATGGTAGGTATCAGTGATGGTAGGTATCAGTGATAACAGTGATGTAGGTATCAGTGATAACAGTAGGTATCAGTGATAACAGTGATGTAGGTATCAGTGATAACAGTGATGGTAGGTATCAGTGATAACAGTAGGTATCAGTGATAACAGTGATGTAGGTATCAGTGATAACAGTAGGTATCAGTGATAACAGTAGGTATCAGTGATAACAGTGATGTAGGTATCAGTGATAACAGTAGGTATCAGTGATAACAGTGATGGTAGGTATCAGTGATAACAGTGATGTAGGTATCAGTGATAACAGTAGGTATCAGTGATAACAGTGATGTAGGTATCAGTGATAACAGTGATGTAGGTATCAGTGATAACAGTAGGTATCAGTGATAACAGTGATGTAGGTATCAGTGATAACAGTGATGTAGGTATCAGTGATAACAGTGATGGTAGGTATCAGTGATCACAGTAGTTATCAGTGATCACAGTAGTTATCAGTGATCACAGTAGTTATTAGTGATAACAGGGATGGTAGGTATCAGTGATGGTAGGTATCAGTGATAACAGTGATGGTAGGTATCAGTGATGGTAGGTATCAGTGATCACAGTGATGGTAGGTATCAGTGATGGTAGGTATCAGTGATAACAGTGATGTAGGTATCAGTGATAACAGTAGGTATCAGTGATAACAGTGATGTAGGTATCAGTGATAACAGTGATGGTAGGTATCAGTGATAACAGTAGGTATCAGTGATAACAGTGATGTAGGTATCAGTGATAACAGTAGGTATCAGTGATAACAGTAGGTATCAGTGATAACAGTGATGTAGGTATCAGTGATAACAGTAGGTATCAGTGATAACAGTGATGGTAGGTATCAGTGATAACAGTAGGTATCAGTGATAACAGTGATGTAGGTATCAGTGATAACAGTAGGTATCAGTGATAACAGTGATGTAGGTATCAGTGATAACAGTGATGGTAGGTATCAGTGATAACAGTGATGGTAGGTATCAGTGATAACAGTGATGTAGGTATCAGTGATAACAGTGATGTAGGTATCAGTGATAACAGTAGGTATCAGTGATAACAGTGATGTAGGTATCAGTGATAACAGTGATGGTAGGTATCAGTGATAACAGTAGGTATCAGTGATAACAGTGATGGTAGGTATCAGTGATAACAGTGATGTAGGTATCAGTGATAACAGTGATGTAGGTATCAGTGATAACAGTGATGTAGGTATCAGTGATAACAGTGATGGTAGGTATCAGTGATAACAGTGATGTAGGTATCAGTGATAACAGTGATGGTAGGTATCAGTGATAACAGTGATGGTAGGTATCAGTGATAACAGTAGGTATCAGTGATAACAGTGATGTAGGTATCAGTGATAACAGTGATGGTAGGTATCAGTGATAACAGTGATGGTAGGTATCAGTGATAACAGTAGGTATCAGTGATAACAGTGATGTAGGTATCAGTGATAACAGTAGGTATCAGTGATAACAGTGATGTAGGTATCAGTGATAACAGTGATGTAGGTATCAGTGATAACAGTAGGTATCAGTGATAACAGTGATGTAGGTATCAGTGATAACAGTGATGTAGGTATCAGTGATAACAGTAGGTATCAGTGATAACAGTGATGTAGGTATCAGTGATAACAGTGATGTAGGTATCAGTGATAACAGTAGGTATCAGTGATAACAGTGATGTAGGTATCAGTGATAACAGTGATGGTAGGTATCAGTGATAACAGTGATGTAGGTATCAGTGATAACAGTGATGGTAGGTATCAGTGATAACAGTGATGGTAGGTATCAGTGATAACAGTAGGTATCAGTGATAACAGTGATGTAGGTATCAGTGATAACAGTGATGGTAGGTATCAGTGATAACAGTGATGGTAGGTATCAGTGATAACAGTAGGTATCAGTGATAACAGTGATGTAGGTATCAGTGATAACAGTAGGTATCAGTGATAACAGTGATGTAGGTATCAGTGATAACAGTGATGTAGGTATCAGTGATAACAGTAGGTATCAGTGATAACAGTGATGTAGGTATCAGTGATAACAGTGATGTAGGTATCAGTGATAACAGTAGGTATCAGTGATAACAGTGATGTAGGTATCAGTGATAACAGTGATGTAGGTATCAGTGATAACAGTAGGTATCAGTGATAACAGTGATGGTAGGTATCAGTGATAACAGTGATGGTAGGTATCAGTGATAACAGTGATGGTAGGTATCAGTGATAACAGTAGGTATCAGTGATAACAGTGATGGTAGGTATCAGTGATAACAGTAGGTATCAGTGATAACAGTGATGGTAGGTATCAGTGATAACAGTGGGGATAAGTGGTTGTGGTGGTGCTGACAGAACGGACCTCTGGTTCTCTCTGGTACCACTCTCTACTCTATCTGCTGTATCCAACACCCTGCAAATGTCCCTGACTCTGTTCTGCAGTCTACTGTATATCTCTACCAGATTAATCATTTCAGTCTTGACATTTTGTTTTGGGGACGGGTGAGCTGAAGTACCTGTCTCTGTCTGTCTGGCTGGCTGTATGTTTGCAGAGAGGAGAACTAGAGGAAATATTGATCTGTGGTCATATAAAATGGAGATATTCATATCAATACAGATGTATTCATTTAGCATCCATATAGCCTCAATCCTCCATGTTGTAACTTCATTTTACCATTGTGTTCTTCATGATGTGTTAGATTAAGGCTGTCTGTTTCTACTCTGAGAGCTAGTTTAATGTCTCCTCCATGCAGAGGGCTATTCACTGTGTCTGTGTATTATGTTTTGTTCATCAACTCAACTATACTCTGTATCATCATCCATTAAGCCAGTCAGTCTACCACCAGTCAGACAGTCTACCACCAGACAGACAGTCTACCACCAGACAGACAGTCTACCACCAGTCAGACAGTCTACCACCAGACAGACAGTCTACCACCAGACAGTCAGTCTACCACCAGACAGACAGTCTACCACCAGGCAGTCAGTCTACCACCAGGCAGTCAGTCTACCACCAGACAGTCAGTCTACCACCAGACAGTCAGTCTACCACCAGGCAGTCAGTCTACCACCAGACAGACAGTCTACCACCAGACAGACAGTCTACCACCAGACAGACAGTCTACCACCAGTCAGACAGTCTACCACCAGGCAGACAGTCTACCACCAGGCAGTCAGTCTACCACCAGTCAGACAGTCTACCACCAGACAGACAGTCTACCACCAGACAGACAGTCTACCACCAGACAGACAGTCTACCACCAGTCAGACAGTCTACCACCAGACAGACAGTCTACCACCAGACAGACAGTCTACCACCAGGCAGACAGTCTACCACCAGTCAGACAGTCTACCACCAGACAGACAGTCTACCACCAGTCAGACAGTCTACCACCAGACAGACAGTCTACCACCAGTCAGACAGTCTACCACCAGACAGACAGTCTACCACCAGTCAGACAGTCTACCACCAGACAGACAGTCCACCAGTCAGACAGTCTACCACCAGTCAGACAGTCTACCACCAGACAGACAGTCTACCACCAGACAGACAGTCTACCACCAGACAGACAGTCTACCACCAGACAGACAGTCTACCACCAGTCAGACAGTCTACCACCAGACAGACAGTCTACCACCAGACAGTCAGTCTACCACCAGACAGACAGTCTACCACCAGTCAGACAGTCTACCACCAGACAGACAGTCTACCACCAGACAGACAGTCTACCACCAGACAGACAGTCTACCACCAGTCAGACAGTCTACCACCAGACAGACAGTCTACCACCAGACAGACAGTCTACCACCAGACAGACAGTCTACCACCAGTCAGACAGTCTACCACCAGACAGACAGTCTACCACCAGACAGTCAGTCTACCACCAGACAGACAGTCTACCACCAGTCAGACAGTCTACCACCAGACAGACAGTCTACCACCAGACAGACAGTCTACCACCAGTCAGACAGTCTACCACCAGACAGACAGTCTACCACCAGTCAGACAGTCTACCACCAGACAGACAGTCCACCAGTCAGACAGTCTACCACCAGTCAGACAGTCTACCACCAGACAGACAGTCTACCACCAGACAGACAGTCTACCACCAGTCAGACAGTCTACCACCAGACAGACAGTCTACCACCAGTCAGACAGTCTACCACCAGACAGACAGTCCACCAGTCAGACAGTCTACCACCAGTCAGACAGTCTACCACCAGTCAGACAGTCTACCACCAGACAGACAGTCCACCAGTCAGACAGTCTACCACCAGTCAGACAGTCTACCACCAGACAGACAGTCTACCACCAGACAGACAGTCTACCACCAGACAGACAGTCTACCACCAGACAGACAGTCTACCACCAGACAGACAGTCTACCACCAGTCAGACAGTCTACCACCAGACAGACAGTCCACCAGTCAGACAGTCTACCACCAGTCAGACAGTCTACCACCAGACAGACAGTCTACCACCAGTCAGACAGTCTACCACCAGACAGACAGTCTACCACCAGTCAGACAGTCTACCACCAGACAGACAGTCCACCAGTCAGACAGTCTACCACCAGTCAGACAGTCTACCACCAGACAGACAGTCTACCACCAGTCAGACAGTCTACCACCAGACAGACAGTCTACCACCAGACAGACAGTCTACCACCAGACAGACAGTCTACCACCAGACAGACAGTCTACCACCAACACAATGGTGTTTTCTGTTCCTCAGTGACAGATGGACTAGTGCTTTGTTTGTCTGCAATAAAACCTAAAGAGATTTCATTATGTTGAGGGAAGACTTGTGTTTGTCTGCGTCCCAAATGGCACCCTATTCCTTATATAGTGCATTACTTTAGACCAGGGCCAGTAGTGTACTATACATGGTATAGAGAATAGGGTGCCATTTGGGACGCACACTTGTCTTTGTCACCATGGTAGACAGAAAACAACATGTTTAGTTAAAACAATCACAGCTACTTAACTGTTAGCCAGAAATCATTTCATATTGAGAAGCAAACGGCTGCATTGGACCTTTCAGTATAAAAGCTTGGCTTTTCATTAAAGCATGAATCAGAGATTAGGATGTGACAGTATGACACGCAGTAGAGCAGACTGGAACACTGCTGCCATTAACTGGTATGAATATTCAGCCTCGTCTTACTGAAATGGTAGCCTGGTCGTACATCTGTTTGTGTCAATGCCTGCTGGTATTGTTGTGTTCTCATTACCGGTATTGTTGTGTTCTCATTACTGATATTGTTGTGTTCTCATTACTGATATTGTTGTGTTCTCATTACTGATATTGTTGTGTTCTCATTACTGATATTGTTTTGTTCTCATTACTGATATTGTTGTGTTCTCATTACTGGTATTGTTGTGTTCTCATTACTGATATTGTTGTGTTCTCATTACTGATATTGTTTTGTTCTCATTACTGATATTGTTGTGTTCTCATTACCGGTATTGTTGTGTTCTCATTACTGATATTGTTGTGTTCTCATTACCGGTATTGTTGTGTTCTCATTACTGATATTGTTGTGTTCTCATTACTGATATTGTTGTGTTCTCATTACTGATATTGTTGTGTTCTCATTACTGATATTGTTGTGTTCTCATTACTGGTATTGTTGTGTTCTCATTACTGATATTGTTGTGTTCTCATTACTGATATTGTTTTGTTCTCATTACTGATATTGTTGTGTTCTCATTACCGGTATTGTTGTGTTCTCATTACTGATATTGTTGTGTTCTCATTACTGGTATTGTTGTGTTCTCATTACTGATATTGTTGTGTTCTCATTACTGATATTGTTGTGTTCTCATTACTGATATTGTTGTGTTCTCATTACTGATATTGTTGTGTTCTCATTACTGATATTGTTGTGTTCTCATTACTGGTATTGTTGTGTTCTCATTACTGATATTGTTGTGTTCTCATTACTGATATTGTTGTGTTCTCATTACTGATATTGTTGTGTTCTCATTACTGATATTGTTGTGTTCTCATTACTGATATTGTTGTGTTCTCATTACTGGTATTGTCGTGTTCTCATTACTGATATTGTTGTGTTCTCATTACCGGTATTGTTGTGTTCTCATTACTGATATTGTTGTGTTCTCATTACTGATATTGTTGTGTTCTCATTACTGATATTGTTGTGTTCTCATTACTGATATTGTTGTGTTCTCATTACTGATATTGTTGTGTTCTCATTACTGGTATTGTCGTGTTCTCATTACTGATATTGTTGTGTTTACTGGTATGTTGTGTTCTCATTACTGGTATTGTTGTGTTTACTGGTATGTTGTGTTCTCATTACTGGTATTGTTGTGTTTACTGGTATGTTGTGTTCTCATTACTGGTATTGTTGTGTTTACTGGTATGTTGTGTTCTCATTACTGGTATTGTTGTGTTTACTGGTATGTTGTGTTCTCATTACTGGTATTGTTGTGTTTACTGGTATGTTGTGTTCTCATTACTGGTATTGTTGTGTTTACTGGTATGTTGTGTTCTCATTACTGGTATTGTTGTGTTTACTGGTATGTTGTGTTCTCATTACTGGTATTGTTGTGTTTACTGGTATGTTGTGTTCTCATTACTGGTATTGTTGTGTTTACTGGTATGTTGTGTTCTCATTACTGGTATTGTTGTGTTTACTGGTATGTTGTGTTCTCATTACTGGTATTGTTGTGTTTACTGGTATGTTGTGTTCTCATTACTGGTATTGTTGTGTTTACTGGTATGTTGTGTTCTCATTACTGGTATTGTTGTGTTTACTGGTATGTTGTGTTCTCATTACTGGTATTGTTGTGTTTACTGGTATGTTGTGTTCTCATTACTGGTATTGTTGTGTTTACTGGTATGTTGTGTTCTCATTACTGGTATTGTTGTGTTTACTGGTATGTTGTGTTCTCATTACTGGTATTGTTGTGTTTACTGGTATGTTGTGTTCTCATTACTGGTATTGTTGTGTTTACTGGTATGTTGTGTTCTCATTACTGGTATTGTTGTGTTTACTGGTATGTTGTGTTCTCATTACTGGTATTGTTGTGTTTACTGGTATGTTGTGTTCTCATTACTGGTATTGTTGTGTTTACTGGTATGTTGTGTTCTCATTACTGGTATTGTTGTGTTTACTGGTATGTTGTGTTCTCATTACTGGTATTGTTGTGTTTACTGGTATGTTGTGTTCTCATTACTGGTATTGTTGTGTTTACTGGTATGTTGTGTTCTCATTACTGGTATTGTTGTGTTTACTGGTATGTTGTGTTCTCATTACTGGTATTGTTGTGTTTACTGGTATGTTGTGTTCTCATTACTGGTATTGTTGTGTTTACTGGTATGTTGTGTTCTCATTACTGGTATTGTTGTGTTTACTGGTATGTTGTGTTCTCATTACTGGTATTGTTGTGTTTACTGGTATGTTGTGTTCTCATTACTGGTATTGTTGTGTTTACTGGTATGTTGTGTTCTCATTACTGGTATTGTTGTGTTTACTGGTATGTTGTGTTCTCATTACTGGTATTGTTGTGTTTACTGGTATGTTGTGTTCTCATTACTGGTATTGTTGTGTTTACTGGTATGTTGTGTTCTCATTACTGGTATTGTTGTGTTTACTGGTATGTTGTGTTCTCATTACTGGTATTGTTGTGTTTACTGGTATGTTGTGTTCTCATTACTGGTATTGTTGTGTTTACTGGTATGTTGTGTTCTCATTACTGGTATTGTTGTGTTTACTGGTATGTTGTGTTCTCATTACTGGTATTGTTGTGTTTACTGGTATGTTGTGTTCTCATTACTGGTATTGTTGTGTTTACTGGTATGTTGTGTTCTCATTACTGGTATTGTTGTGTTTACTGGTATGTTGTGTTCTCATTACTGGTATTGTTGTGTTTACTGGTATGTTGTGTTCTCATTACTGGTATTGTTGTGTTTACTGGTATGTTGTGTTCTCATTACTGGTATTGTTGTGTTTACTGGTATGTTGTGTTCTCATTACTGGTATTGTTGTGTTTACTGGTATGTTGTGTTCTCATTACTGGTATTGTTGTGTTTACTGGTATGTTGTGTTCTCATTACTGGTATTGTTGTGTTTACTGGTATGTTGTGTTCTCATTACTGGTATTGTTGTGTTTACTGGTATGTTGTGTTCTCATTACTGGTATTGTTGTGTTTACTGGTATGTTGTGTTCTCATTACTGGTATTGTTGTGTTTACTGGTATGTTGTGTTCTCATTACTGGTATTGTTGTGTTTACTGGTATGTTGTGTTCTCATTACTGGTATTGTTGTGTTTACTGGTATGTTGTGTTCTCATTACTGGTATTGTTGTGTTTACTGGTATGTTGTGTTCTCATTACTGGTATTGTTGTGTTTACTGGTATGTTGTGTTCTCATTACTGGTATTGTTGTGTTTACTGGTATGTTGTGTTCTCATTACTGGTATTGTTGTGTTTACTGGTATGTTGTGTTCTCATTACTGGTATTGTTGTGTTTACTGGTATGTTGTGTTCTCATTACTGATATTGTTGTGTTTACTGGTATGTTGTGTTCTCATTACTGGTATTGTTGTGTTTACTGGTATGTTGTGTTCTCATTACTGGTATTGTTGTGTTTACTGGTATGTTGTGTTCTCATTACTGGTATTGTTGTGTTTACTGGTATGTTGTGTTCTCATTACTGGTATTGTTGTGTTTACTGGTATGTTGTGTTCTCATTACTGGTATTGTTGTGTTTACTGGTATGTTGTGTTCTCATTACTGGTATTGTTGTGTTTACTGGTATGTTGTGTTCTCATTACTGGTATTGTTGTGTTTACTGGTATGTTGTGTTCTCATTACTGGTATTGTTGTGTTTACTGGTATGTTGTGTTCTCATTACTGATATTGTTGTGTTTACTGGTATGTTGTGTTCTCATTACTGGTATTGTTGTGTTTACTGGTATGTTGTGTTCTCATTACTGGTATTGTTGTGTTTACTGGTATGTTGTGTTCTCATTACTGGTATTGTTGTGTTTACTGGTATGTTGTGTTCTCATTACTGGTATTGTTGTGTTTACTGGTATGTTGTGTTCTCATTACTGGTATTGTTGTGTTTACTGGTATGTTGTGTTCTCATTACTGGTATTGTTGTGTTTACTGGTATGTTGTGTTCTCATTACTGGTATTGTTGTGTTTACTGGTATGTTGTGTTCTCATTACTGGTATTGTTGTGTTTACTGGTATGTTGTGTTCTCATTACTGGTATTGTTGTGTTTACTGGTATGTTGTGTTCTCATTACTGGTATTGTTGTGTTTACTGGTATGTTGTGTTCTCATTACTGATATTGTTGTGTTTACTGGTATGTTGTGTTCTCATTACTGGTATTGTTGTGTTTACTGGTATGTTGTGTTCTCATTACTGGTATTGTTGTGTTTACTGGTATGTTGTGTTCTCATTACTGGTATTGTTGTGTTTACTGGTATGTTGTGTTCTCATTACTGGTATTGTTGTGTTTACTGGTATGTTGTGTTCTCATTACTGGTATTGTTGTGTTTACTGGTATGTTGTGTTCTCATTACTGGTATTGTTGTGTTTACTGGTATGTTGTGTTCTCATTACTGGTATTGTTGTGTTTACTGGTATGTTGTGTTCTCATTACTGGTATTGTTGTGTTTACTGGTATGTTGTGTTCTCATTACTGGTATTGTTGTGTTTACTGGTATGTTGTGTTCTCATTACTGATATTGTTGTGTTTACTGGTATGTTGTGTTCTCATTACTGGTATTGTTGTGTTTACTGGTATGTTGTGTTCTCATTACTGGTATTGTTGTGTTTACTGGTATGTTGTGTTCTCAATACTGGTATTGTTGTGTTTACTGGTATGTTGTGTTCTCATTACTGGTATTGTTGTGTTTACTGGTATGTTGTGTTCTCATTACTGGTATTGTTGTGTTTACTGGTATGTTGTGTTCTCATTACTGGTATTGTTGTGTTTACTGGTATGTTGTGTTCTCATTACTGGTATTGTTGTGTTTACTGGTATGTTGTGTTCTCATTACTGGTATTGTTGTGTTTACTGGTATGTTGTGTTCTCATTACTGGTATTGTTGTGTTTACTGGTATGTCTCAATGGCCATTCCATAAGCAGCAGAAGCTGAAATGGTTTTTTTTAAAGAAATGTAATCAGCCAGGCTGTTTTCAGATAGTGGTTTAATTGCTGTGTGGGAGAGATTATGGGAGTTCCCAGACAGCCTGTTGGGATTGTTATGTTGATGAGAAATCCACAACAACCCCTAGCTAGCCGTTTATCATCTGATGTTGTTCAGCTGTACAAAGGGCTTTTATATTACCTATCCTCTGAGTTAAGGCTGTGAGAAGATGTGAGTTAGAGCCGTGAGAAGATGTGAGTTAAGGCTGTGAGAAGTTGTGCGTTAAGGCTGTGAGGTGATAGGTGTGAAGATGTCTATCTTCTGAGTTAAAGCTGTTAGGTGATAGGTGAGCAGATAGAGGTGTGAAAGCCTATAAACATGCCTGGTTATTGTAACTGACTGTTCAGAGACAGGTTATTGTAACTGACTGTTCAGAGACAGGTTAGTGTGTCTGACTGTTCAGAGACAGGTTAGTGTGTCTGACTGTTCAGAGACAGGTTAGTGTGTCTGACTGTTCAGAGACATGTTAGTGTGACTGACTGACTGTTCAGAGACAGGTTCGTGTGACTGACTGACTGTTCAGAGACAGGTTAGTGCGACTGACTGACTGTTCAGAGACAGGTTCGTGTGACTGACTGTTCAGAGACAGGTTCGTGTGACTGACTGACTGTTCAGAGACAGGTTCGTGTGACTGACTGACTGTTCAGAGACAGGTTAGTGCGACTGACTGACTGTTCAGAGACAGGTTTGTGTGACTGACTGTTCAGAGAAAGGTTACCCTATTGTGAAACCCATTGGTGGAGAGTGGACTGTAGACTAGGATATGTGTTTTATTTATGGGTAGATTGCTATTCCTGCTGTGTGTATTTTTGGACTGGGCTCTAGTTCATGCATTATTGAATCCAGTCAAATCTGACCATGACTTCTATACACACCATGAGATATTCAGAGGGTGGAGAGAGAGATGTGGAGAGAAGTGGGGTTAGAGAGCTGGGGAGAGAGCTGGGGAGCGTGCTGGGGAGAGAGATGGAGAGAGAGCTGGGGAGAGAGCTGGGGAGAGAGCTGAGGAGAGAGATGGAGAGAGAGATGGAGAGAGAGCTGGGGAGAAAGAGCTGGGGAGAGAGCTGGGGAGAGAGCTGGGGAGAGAGCTGGGGAGAGAGCTGGGGAGAGAGATGGAGAGAGAGATGGAGAGAGAGATGGAGAGAGAGATGGAGAGAGAGATGGAGAGAGAGATGGAGAGAGAGATGGAGAGAGAGATGGAGAGAGAGATGGAGAGAGAGATGGGGAGAGAGAGATGGAGAGAGACCTGGGGAGAGCGAGAGAGATGGAGAGAGAGCTGGGGAGAGAGATGGAGAGAGAGCTGGGGAGAGCGAGAGAGATGGAGAGAGAGCTGGGGAGAGAGATGGAGAGAGAGCTGGAGAGAGAGATGGGGAGAGAGCTGGGGAGAGAGAGATGGAGAGAGAGATGGAGAGAGAGAGATGGAGAGAGAGATGGAGAGAGAGATGGAGAGAGAGATGGAGAGAGAGATGGAGAGAGAGATGGGGAGAGAGATGGGGAGAGAGAGATGGAGAGAGAGCTGGGGAGAGCGAGAGAGATGGAGAGAGAGAGCTGGGGAGAGAGATGGAGAGAGAGCTGGAGAGAGAGATGGGGAGAGAGAGATGGAGAGAGAGATGGGGAGAGAGAGATGGAGAGAGAGATGGGGAGAGAGAGATGGAGAGAGAGAGATGGAGAGAGAGAGAGAGAGAGAGAGAGAGAGATGGAGAGAGAGATGGAGAGAGAGATGGAGAGAGAGAGATGGACCTAAATGCCAGAACTAGACAAGAACCTGACACTCTCAGCACACATGGGGACAAACACCTATCTGGAGGTGACAGCATTCCCTCCCCCATATCCCCCCTAGACACAACTATGACAACATAACCAACAAAAACGCAGCTCTGTCAGGCGCTGGGTCTGTACATAGTCAATGGTAGGCTTCGAGGAGACTCCTATGGTAGGTACACATATAGCTCATATCTTGACCTCAACCCAGAGTCTCTCAGAGCGTTCACAGTCAGTCCACTGACACCCCTATCAGATCACAGCAAAATCAGTCTACTGGAACAGAGCTATGATCAATCGTCAGGCATCAAAGCCAAAGGAACTGAATAATATTAAGAAATGCTATAGATGGAAGGAAAGTAGTGTTGAATTCTACCAAAAAACATTTACACAACAACAAATTAAATCCCTTCCAGGAAGTTGATCCCTAAATCAACTTCCTGGACAAAACGTTCCACTGTAATAGTGAAGGTGTGAACTAGTCAGTAGAACATCTAAACAGTATATTTGACCTCTCAGCTTCTCTATCAAATATAAAACAAACAGAAAACCAAATAACATTAACAACAATGGTTGGATGAAGAATGTAATAACCTAAGAAAGAAATTGAGAAACCTGTCCAACCAGAAACATAGAGACCCAGAAAACCTGAACCTACGCCTTCACTATGGTGAATCACTAAAACAATACAGAAATACACCTTCACTATGGAGAATCACTAAAACCATACAGAAATACACCTTCACTATGGTGAATCACTAAAACAATACAGAAATACACCTTCACTATGGTGAATCACTAAAACCATACAGAAATACACCTTCACTATGGTGAATCACTAAAACAATACAGAAATACACCTTCACTATGGTGAATCACTAAAACAATACAGAAATACACCTTCACTATGGTGAATCACTAAAACAATACAGAAATACACTTTCACTATGGTGAATCACTAAAACAATACAGAAATACACCTTCACTATGGTGAATCACTAAAACAATACAGAAATACACCTTCACTATGGTGAATCACTAAAACAATACAGAAATACACCTTCACTATGGTGAATCACTAAAACAATACAGAAATACGCCTTCACTATGGTGAATCACTTAAACAATACAGAAATACACCTTCACTATGATGAATCACTAAAACAATACAGAAATACACCTTCACTATGGTGAATCACTAAAACAATACAGAAATACACTTTCACTATGGTGAATCACTAAAACAATACAGAAATACACCTTCACTATGGAGAATCACTAAAACAATACAGAAATACACCTTCACTATGGTGAATCACTAAAACAATACAGAAATACACCTTCACTATGGAGAATCACTAAAACAATACAGAAATAGACCTTCACTATGGTGAATCACTAAAACAATACAGAAATACACCTTCACTATGGTGAATCACTAAAACAATACAGAAATACACCTTCACTATGGTGAATCACTAAAACAATACAGAAATACACCTTCACTATGGTGAAACACTAAAACAATACAGAAATACACTACAGAAAAAGAAGGAACAGCACGTCAGAAACCAGATCAATGTAATTGAAGAATCCTTAGACTCTAACCACTTCTGGAAAACACTAAACAAACAACAACATGAAGAGTTATCTATCCAAAACGGAGATGTATGGATAAACCATTTCTCCAATCTTTCTGGCTCTATAACAAAGAACAAACAGCTAAAACATATACATGATCAAATGCAAATCCTAGAATCAACTATTAAAGACCAGAACCCACTGGATTCTCCAATTACATTGAATGAACTACAGGACAAAATACAAACCCTCCAACCCAAAAAGGCCTGTGGTGTTGATTGTATCCTCAATGAAATGATAAAATATACAGACAACAAATTCCAATTGGCTAAACTTAAACTCTTTAACATCATCCTTAGCTCTGGCATCTTCCTCAATATTTGGAACCAAGGACTGATCACCGCAATCCACAAATTTGACCCCAATAACTACCGTGGGATATGCGTCAACAGCAACCTTAGGAAAATCCTCTGCATTATAATTAACAGCAGAACAGTTCATTTCTTCAGTGAAAACAATGTACTGAGCAAATGTCAAATCATCTTTTTACCCAATTACCGTATGACAGACCACGTATTCACCCTGCACACCCTAATTGACCGACAAACAAACCAAAACAAAGGCAAAGTCTTCTCATACTTTGTTGATTTCAAAAAGACTCAATTTGGCATGAGGGTCTGCTATACAAATTGATGGAAAGTGGTGTTGGGGAAAAACATACAACATTATAAAATTCATGTACACAAACAACAAGTGTGCTGTTAAAATTGGCAAAAAACACACACATTTCTTTCCACAGGGCCGTGGGGTGAGACAGGGATGCAGCTTAAGCCCCACCCTCTTCAACATATATATCAACTAATTGGCGAGGGCACTAGAACAGTGTGCAGCACCCAGCCTCACCCTACTAGAATCTGAAGTCAAATGTCTACTGTTTGCTGATGATCTGCTGCTTCTGCACCAACCAAGGAGGGCCTACAGCAGCACCTAGATCTTCTGCACAGATTCTGTCAGACCTGGGCCCTGACAGTAAATCTCAGTAAAAAAATTATGGTGTTCCAAAAAAGGTCCAGTTGCCAGGACGACAAATACAAATTCCATATAGACACTGTTGCTCTAGAGCACACAAAAAACTATACATACATTATTTTAATGAGCAAATTCATTTTATTTCATCCTTCCACCAGACGATATAGTCCAGACAAAAACCAGATCTTAGTTATGAATTTGCTAACGAAACAGGCTGGTAGTTAATTATATTTTATTAATTTTACGTTGCTATGCTAAACAAATCATTGGCATGTAGCTAGCTAGCAGAGGTTCAATGATGACGACAGACAAGACCTTCAATAAATAATGATTTAAGAAATAATCTATAAATGTGCAACAACCAGCTGATTGTGGAGTCAGTAAGATATTTATGGAGGATAGCTAGGCTAACGTTACTTCTCCTTTGCTAGCTAGCCAACTAAAGGCAAGCTAACACATAATCACATCAAGTTGCTGAAATGACAGCAAACTATGTGCTTTTTTTCCTTTCTATATTGCCAATTATTTGGATATATCCGTTATAATGATCCTGATAAATGAATTTGCCTGCATCAGAGAAGCTATCAATCTCGTCACGTTTGTATGCATGGCACAGTGGAGATCGCCCCCCCAAAAAAGTGACATATTTCACAAGCAAGATGGGCACACGTCGAGGCTTATATTAACCCCTGCTGTACCAAACTAAATGCAAGGCCAGAAGCATGGGGAAATAATGTCGAGACACTTCTTTCTGGGATAGATTACGTGTATGAATGCCTGGCTGGGCTGCGGGACAGCCGATGAAGTTTCTGAATGCCTGGCTGGGCTGCGGGACAGCGGATGAAGTTTCTGAATGCCTGGCTGGGCTGCGGGACAGCGGATGGGGTTTTAGTATATAATATATACTAGTACGTATAACTTAACATTAGACCATTAGACACACACACATTAGAAGTTAAAACAAGTAGCCCTCATCTCTCTCCCTTCCCCAAATCCTTACCATACCCTTTAGTAGGTCCAGTGGCTGGGTACTCCAGTGGTCCAGTGTCTGGGTACTCCAGTGGTCCAGTGTCTGGGTATTACAGTGGTCCAGTGTCTGGGTACTCCAGTGGTCCAGTGTCTGGGTATTCCAGTGGTCCAGTGTCTGGGTATTCCAGTGGTCCAGTGTCTGGGTACTCCAGTGGTCCAGTGTCTGGGTACTCCAGTGTCTGGGTACTCCAGTGTTTGAGTGTTCCAGTGGTCCAGTGTATGGGTACTCCAGTGGTCCAGTGTATGGGTACTCCAGTGTCTGGGTACTCCAGTGTTTGAGTGTTCCAGTGGTCCAGTGTATGGGTACTCCAGTGGTCCAGTGTATGGGTACTCCAGTGGTCCAGTGT
>CM042381.1:35155159-35180159 GCA_023634145.1 Thymallus thymallus
CAGAGATCCATAGTATCTCTGTAACAGTGATAGGTAGAGATCCATAGTATCTCTGTAACAATGATAGGTAGAGATCCATAGTATCTCTGTAACAGTGATAGGTAGAGATCCATAGTATCTCTGTAACAGTGATAGGTAGAGATCCATAGTATCTCTGTAACAGTGATAGGTAGAGATCCATAGTATCTCTGTAACAGTGATAGGTAGAGATCCATAGTACCTCAGTAACAGTGATAGGTAGAGATCCATAGTACCTCTGTAACAGTGATAGGTAGAGATCCATAGTATCTCTGTAACAATGATAGGTAGAGATCCATAGTATCTCTGTAACAGTGATAGGTAGAGATCCATAGTATCTCTGTAACAGTGATAGGTAGAGATCCATAGTATCTCTGTAACAGTGATAGGTAGAGATCCATAGTATCTCTGTAACAGTGATAGGTAGAGATCCATAGTATCTCTGTAACAGTGATAGGTAGAGATCCATAGTACCTCTGTAACAGTGATACAAAGAGGTACTATGATTGACTCCAATCAAGTTGCGGAAACATCTCAAGGATGATCAATGGAAACAGGATGCACCTGAGCTCAATTTAGAGTCTCATAGCAAAGACTCTGAATACTTATGTTTTTTTTATCACCTACATACAGTACCAGTCAAACGTTTGGACACCTACTTATTCAAAGGTTTTCTTTATTTTTGCTATTTTCTATATTGTAGAATAAAAGTGAAGACATCAAAACTATGAAATAACACATATGGAATCATGTAGTAACCAAAAAAGTGTTAAACAAATCAAAATATATTTGAGATTCTTCAACGTAGCCACCCTTTGCCTTGATGACAGCTTTGCACACACTTGGCATTCTCTCAACCAGCTTCATGAGGTAGTCACCTGGAATGCATTTCAATTAACAGGTGTGTCTTATTAATTTGTTGAATTTCTTTCCTTCTTAATGGGTTTGAGCCAATCAGTAGTGTTGTGACAAGGTAGGGCTGGTATACAAAAGATAGACCTATTTGGTAAAAGACCAAGTCCATATTATGGCATGTGGGCCCTAGTCAAACTTATTGCACTACATAGGGACGCAGTCTGGGTCCACTGTGGTGTTGAGACATAAGGTCTGGTTACTGGGTCCACTGTGGTGTTGAGACATAAGGTCTGGTTACTGGGTCCACTGTGGTGTTGAGACATAAGGTCTGGTTACTGGGTCCACTGTGGTGTTGAGACATAAGGTCTGGTTACTGGGTCCACTGTGGTGTTGAGACATAAGGTCTGGTTACTGGGTCCACTGTGGTGTTGAGACATAAGGTCTGGTTACTTGGTCCACTGTGGTGTTGAGACATAAGGTCTGGTTACTGGGTCCACTGTGGTGTTGAGACATAAGGTCTGGTTACTGGGTCCACTGTGGTGTTGAGACATAAGGTCTGGTTACTGGGTCCACTGTGGTGTTGAGACATAAGGTCTGGTTACTGGGTCCACTGTGGTGTTGAGACATAAGGTCTGGTTACTGGGTCCACTGTGGTGTTGAGACATAAGGTCTGGTTACTGGGTCCACTGTGGTGTTGAGACATAAGGTCTGGTTACTGGGTCCACTGTGGTGTTGAGACATAAGGTCTGGTTACTGGGTCCACTGTGGTGTTGAGACATAAGGTCTGGTTACTGGGTCCACTGTGGTGTTGAGACATAAGGTCTGGTTACTGGGTCCACTGTGGTGTTGAGACATAAGGTCTGGTTACTGGGTCCACTGTGGTGTTGAGACATAAGGTCTGGTTACTTGGTCCACTGTGGTGTTGAGACATAAGGTCTGGTTACTGGGTCCACTGTGGTGTTGAGACATAAGGTCTGGTTACTGGGTCCACTGTGGTGTTCAGACATAAGGTCTGGTTACTGGGTCCACTGTGGTGTTGAGACATAAGGTCTGGTTACTGGGTCCACTGTGGTGTTGAGACATAAGGTCTGGTTACTGGGTCCACTGTGGTGTTGAGACATAAGGTCTGGTTACTGGGTCCACTGTGGTGTTGAGACATAAGGTCTGGTTACTGGGTCCACTGTGGTGTTGAGACATAAGGTCTGGTTACTGGGTCCACTGTGGTGTTGAGACATAAGGTCTGGTTACTGGGTCCACTGTGGTGTTGAGACATAAGGTCTGGTTACTGGGTCCACTAATATAATATGCTCTAGGGTGTGTTGACTCACTCGTTGAGATTCTGTGTTATTTTGGCCTTAGTGTCTGAATCACCTTAGTGTCTGAATCACCTTAGTGTCTGAATCACCGTAGTGTCTGAATCACCGTAGTGTCTGAATCACCGTAGTGTCTGAATCACCTCAGTGTCTGAATCACCGTAGTGTCTGAATCACCTTAGTGTCTGAATCACCTCAGTGTCTGAATCACCTTAGTGTCTGAATCCTGTTATTGTCTGAATCCTGTTAGTGTCTGAATCACCTCAGTGTCTGAATCACCTCAGTGTCTGAATCACCTCAGTGTCTGAATCCTGTTATTGTCTGAATCCTGTTAGTGTCTGAATCACCTCAGTGTCTGAATCACCTCAGTGTCTGAATCACCTTAGTGTCTGAATCACCTCAGTGTCTGAATCACCTTAGTGTCTGAATCACCTCAGTGTCTGAATCACCTTAGTGTCTGAATCCTGTTATTGTCTGAATCCTGTTAGTGTCTGAATCACCTCAGTGTCTGAATCACCTCAGTGTCTGAATCACCTCAGTGTCTGAATCACCTCAGTGTCTGAATCACCTCAGTGTCTGAATCAGAGGTTTGAATATACAGGTTTTGTCTGTTTTCTGTGATGATGATTGTTGATCAATGTGAGCGTTCTTCTCTGTGATCACGTTGACATGACTGTTCGTAGAGAGGGAAGGACATCTTTCTTTCTATCGGTCTCTCTCAGATTTCAATAACACATTAGATAAAACGGATTCATTCTCCCCCTCTCTCTCTCCCCTCCATCTCTCCCCCTCCCCTCCCCCCCTCTCTCTCCCCTCTCTCTCCCCCTCCATCTCTCTCCCCCTCCATCTCTCTCCCTAGAGAGGTGGAAGGTGAGTTGGAGGTGGTGTGGGAGGCAGCGACCAGAGAGAACCAAAGGATTAGGGAGACCCTCCAGGACTCCAGCCCAGCCAGAGGACACCATGGCAGGGGTCTGAGCGATGGACCCTCCCCCAGCTGTCTCTCCCACCTCCAGGATAAAATGTTCTCCCCCCGTCCTCACCCTGACAGCTCTGGCCCTCATCCCTTCACCTCCTCTCCCCAGAGTGGCAGCCAGCCCGGCCTCCACCACAGCCCTATGTTCGAGTCCGACTCGGACCAGCACCAGAACCCCTCCTCAGATGAGAGCGAGAAGAAAGGCATGGACTTCTATTCTTAGTGTCCCTTTGTATTGAACTGAGCTTGGTCCCAGATCTGTTACTGCTCATACCTACTCCTAGTAGCCTGGTCCCAGATCTGTTACTGCTCATACCTACTCCTAGTAGCCTGGTCCCAGATCTGTTACTGCTCATACCTACTCCTAGTAGCCTGGTCCCAGATCTGTTACTGCTCATACCTACTCCTAGTAGCCTGGTCCCAGATCTGTTACTGCTCATACCTACTCCTAGTAGCCTGGTCCCAGATCTGTTACTGCTCATACCTACTCCTAGTAGCCTGGTCCCAGATCTGTTACTGCTCATACCTACTCCTAGTAGCCTGGTCCCAGATCTGTTACTGCTCATACCTACTCCTAGTAGCCTGGTCCCAGATCTGTTACTGCTCATACCTACTCCTAGTAGCCTGGTCCCAGATCTGTTACTGCTCATACCTACTCCTAGTAGCCTGGTCCCAGATCTGTTACTGCTCATACCTACTCCTAGTAATTCGCTTTATTTACAATGTTAAAAACCAAGTGATAGTGTGTTTATTTACAAAGGTTTATTTTGAATGTGTATGATCTCTGTGTTATTGAGTAGATTGATACGTATGACTGACTTTGTGTCTCAATCAACTGTATTACTGTGATTCTAGCTTTAAAAACATTCTATTTATATAACAATCAACTTAATTTGAGTTACAGTAACGATTGTATGTCACAATCTAGCTCTTTATGGACAAATACATGTATTTTTTCTGTTCACTACTGTCCTCTTGTTCATCCTTTTTAACCGTAATTACCAGGGCTGCGTCCCAAATGGCACCCTAGTCCCTAGGTAGTTTACTACTTTTGACCAGGGTTCATAGTGAATAGGGTGCCATTTGGGACAAAGTCCAGATTCATGTTATGAAGAGACAGGCTTCTATCTGAGAGACAAACTCCACAAACTTGAGTTGTCTCCGTGCTGCTGTGCTGTTGCTACTTGGCTATCTGCCAAATGTTCACTTTTTCACTTTTAACAGGAACTCCGCCAGTCGAAAAAGCTAAGTAGTAACATTAACACAATGCCATCTAATTGCAGTCGCTGTACTCATAATATACAGGAGAACTATCACCTTATGGTGAGGATAGCCTCGCTGCAAGCCCAGCTTCAGACGCCATCATCAGGCAAGGGCAATTTAAGTGTAGGAAAGGATGAAACAAACTGGTGTGCCACCAGTAAGTACAGATAGTAGTATAAATCCCCTCCACAGTCCCCACCAGTAAGTACAGTTACTAGTATAAATCCCCTCCACAGTCCCCACCAGTAAGTACAGATAGTAGTATAAATCCCCTCCACAGTCCCCACCAGTAAGTACAGTTACTAGTATAAATCCCCTCCACAGTCCCCACCAGTAAGTACAGATAGTAGTATAAATCCCCTCCACAGTCCCCACCAGTAAGTACAGATAGTAGTATAAATCCCCTACACAGTCCCCACCAGTAAGTACAGATAGTAGTATAAATCCCCTCCACAGTCCCCACCAGTAAGTACAGATAGTAGTATAAATCCCCTCCACAGTCCCCACCAGTAAGTACAGATAGTAGTATAAATCCCCTCCACAGTCCCCACCAGTAAGTACAGATAGTAGTATAAATCCCCTCCACAGTCCCCACCAGTAAGTACAGTTACTAGTATAAATCCCCTCCACAGTCCCCACCAGTAAGTACAGATAGTAGTATAAATCCCCTCCACAGTCCCCACCAGTAAGTACAGATAGTAGTATAAATCCCCTACACAGTCCCCACCAGTAAGTACAGATAGTAGTATAAATCCCCTCCACAGTCCCCACCAGTAAGTACAGATAGTAGTATAAATCCCCTCCACAGTCCCCACCAGTAAGTACAGATAGTAGTATAAATCCCCTCCACAGTCCCTACCAGTAAGTACAGATACTAGTATAAATCCCCTCCACAGTCCCCACCAGTAAGTACAGATAATAGTATAAATCCCCTCCACAGTCCCCACCAGTAAGTACAGTAACTAGTATAAATCCCCTACACAGTCCCCACCAGTAAGTACAGTTAGTAGTATAAATCCCCTCCACAGTCCCCACCAGTAAGTACAGTTACTAGTATAAATCCCCTCCACAGTCCCCACCAGTAAGTACAGTTACTAGTATAAATCCCCTCCACAGTCCCCACCAGTAAGTACAGTTACTAGTATAAATCCCCTCCACAGTCCCCACCAGTAAGTACAGATAGTAGTATAAATCCCCTACACAGTCCCCACCAGTAAGTACAGTTAGTAGTATAAATCCCCTCCACAGTCCCCACCAGTAAGTACAGTTAGTAGTATAAATCCCCTCCACAGTCCCCACCAGTAAGTACAGTTAGTAGTATAAATCCCCTCCACAGTCCCCACCAGTAAGTACAGTTACTAGTATAAATCCCCTCCACAGTCCCCTCCAGTAAGTACAGATAGTAGTATAAATCCCCTCCACAGTCCCCACCAGTAAGTACAGATAGTAGTATAAATCCCCTCCACAGTCCCCACCAGTAAGTACAGATAGTAGTATAAATCCCCTCCACAGTCCCCGCAGCCGGACAGTTTCCCCATTAAGCAACGAGTCGGAGCCTCCCACCATTAGCGCTGACAAATTTAAAGCCCTAGTCATTACCCGCAATATTAGACTTAAAAAGAATCATCCAGGATCATACACTGTTTACCAGGGGGCAGGGTACCGACGTACAGGCTCATCTAAAGATGGTGCTGGCAGAGGCTAAAACTGGCGAGTGTAGATGGTATAGGGATATTGTTAGGAGCACAATCAATGACTTTGTGGTGTGGTGTGAGCAGAACCACCTTCAGCTCAACATCAGCAAAACAAAGGAGATGGTGGTGGACTTCAGGAGAACCAAGGCCCAACTGACTGCAGTCAGGAAGGCTAGCTCTGTTCTGGGAATTAACCTTGACGCTCTAGAGGAGGTGGTGGAGAGAAGGAACCTGGACAAACTGCTGGCCATCATGGACAACGTCACCCACCCTCTGCATGCCATGGTTATGATGCAGAGGAGCACCTTCAGTCACAGACTGATCCCACCACGGTGTGCCAGAGAGCGCTACAGGAGGTCCTTCCTGCCGGCGGCTATTAGACTATTTAATGCATCACCGGGGTGCCGTGCCGTCGGCAACATAGATCTGGAACTGTTGGGGTGCTAGGACCTAGTTTAACAATTATGCATCCATCCGTGAGTAACTCTGGTCCGTCAGCACTCATCCACTCAGGACCTATTTATTCATTCAGGTCTGTATATACATATTCATGTACAGTTGTTATATCATATCACATGCAATATTGTAAGTGATTCTTGGACTTAACTTACGTAGTCATTCACTCAGGAATGCATATTAGTATCCTGTCAGTTGTATCTTTTTTCATTGCTTTTAGTATATCGAATGTGCAATACGTGCATTTATCTGTAATTAAACCATGCACTAATGACTGTATTTTAAGGGAATTAATATTATTATCCTAAATTATATCATACACACATTTAGCTATTTAAGTATCTCTTCCTGTCATTTACCTGTACAGACCTGGCAGGACCTAGATCTGAATCGCTACAGACCTGGCAGGACCTAGATCTGAATCGCTACAGACCTGGCAGGACTAGGACTCTGTATCTATCTCCTTACACATTCATGGAATAGTCATGACCTTTAAACCTTCCAGCTGCATACTGGACCCTATTCCAACTAAACTACTGAAAGAGATACTTCCTGTTCTTGGTCCTCCTATGTTGAACATAATAAATGGCTTCCTATCCTCCGGATGTGTACAAAACTCACTGAAAGTGGCAGTAATAAAGGCTCTCTTGAAAAAAACAAACCAAACTTTCTTTAAAAGCTTTTGCTCAGCAACTCAATGCCTTCCTGAAGACAGATAATGTATAAGAAACATTCAGTCTGGTTTTAGACCCCATCATAACATTGAGACTGCACTCGTGAAGGTGGTAAATTACCTTTTAATGGCTCTACATCTGTCCTTGTGCTCCAAGACCTTAGTGCCGCTTTTGACACCATCAATCACCACATCCTTTTGGAGAGATTGGAAACCCTAATTGGTCTACAAGTCCTTGTTTAGATCTTATCTGTCAGAGAGATATCAGTTCGTCTCCGCGTATGGTTTGTCCTCTGACAAATCAATGGTACGTTTCTGTGTTCCTCAAGGTTCCATTTTAGGAACACTGTTGTTTTCACTATATATTTTACCTCTTGGTGATGTCATTCGGAAACACAATGTCAACTTTCGCTGCTATGCGAGCGACACACAGCTGTACATCTCGATGAACCATGGTGAAGCCCCAACATTCCCTGGAAGCCTGTGTTTCAGACATACCCTGGAAGCCTGTGTTTCAGACATACCCTGGAAGCCTGTGTTTCAGACATACCCTGGAAGCCTGTGTTTCAGACATACCCTGGAAGCCTGTGTTTCAGACATACCCTGGAAGCCTGTGTTTCAGACATACCCTGGAAGCCTGTGTTTCAGACATACCCTGGAAGCCTGTGTTTCAGACATGAGGAAGGTGGCAAATGTTTTTCTTTCAAACTCCAAGACCAAACAGAGATGATAGTTCTAGGTCCCAAGAAACAAAGAGATCTGATGTTTGTTCTGACAATTCATCTTGATGGTTGTACAGTCGTCTCAAATAAAACTGTGAAGGACCTCGGCATTACTCTGGACCCTGATCTCTCTTTGATGAACATATCAAGGGCAGCTTTTTTCCATCTAAGTAACATTGCAAAAATCTGAATCTTTTTGTAGAAAAATTATACAGAAAAGCTAATCCATGCTTTTGTCACTTCTAGATTAGATTACTGCAATGCTCTACTCTCCGGCTACCCGGATAAAGCACTAAATAAACTTCAATTAGTGCTAAACACGGCTGCTAGAATCCTGACTAGAACCAAAACATTTGATCATCATGCTAGCCTCTGTACACTGGCTTCCTGTTAAGGCTAGGGCTGATTTCAAGGTTTTACTGCTAACCTACAAAGCATTACATGGGCTTGCTCCTACTTATCTCTCAGATTTGGTCCTGCCGTACATACCTACACGTACGCTCCGGTCACAAGATGCAGGCCTCCTTATTGTCCCTAGAATTTCTAAGTAAACAGGTGGAGGTAGGGCTTTCTCCTATAGAGCTCCATTCTTATGGAATGGTCTGCCTATCCATGTGAGAGACGCAGACTCCGTCTCAACCTTTAAGTCTTTACTGAAGACTCATCTCTTCAGTAGGTCCTATGATTGAGTGTAGTCTGGCCCAGGGGTGCAAGGGTGAACGGCAAGGCTCTGGAGCGATGAACCACCCTTGCTGTCTCTGCCTGGCCGGTTCCCGTCTCTCCATTGGGATTCTCTGCCTCTGACCCTATTACGGGGGCTGAGTCACTGGCTTACTAGTGCTCTTCCATGCCGTCCCTAGGAGGGGTGCGTCACGTCGTGCCAGGCTGGTGCCTTCTCGGGCTTGTGCGGTGGAGGAGATCTTCGTGGGCTATACTCAGCCTTGTCTCAGGGTAGTAAGTTGGTGGTCTGTTCATATCCCTCTAGTGGTGTGGCAAAGTGGGGGAGGTTATATCCTGCCTTGTTGGCCCTGTCCAGGGGTATCGTAGGACGGGGCCACAGTGTCCCCCGACCCCCTCTGTCTCAGCCTCCAGTATCTATGCTGCAATAGTCTGTGTCAGGGGGCTAGGGTCAGTCTGTTATATCGGGTGTAATTCTCCTGTATTATCTGGTGTCCTGTGTGAATTTAAGTCTGCTCCCTCTATTTCTCTCTCTCTCCCTCCCCTCCAGGAGGACCTGAGCCCCAAGACCATGCCTCAGGACTACCTGGCCTGATGACTCCTGGCCTGATGACTCCTGGTCTGATGACTCCTGGCCTGATGACTCCTGGTTGTCCCCAGTCCACCTGGTCGTGCTTCTGCTCCAGTTTCAACTGTTTTGCTTGTGGCTATGGAACCCTGACCTGTTCACCGGACGTGCCAACCCCCCCCTCCCCCTCTCTCTCTCCCTCCCTCTCCCTCTCCCTCTCTCTCCCTCTCCCTCTCCCTCTCCCTCTCCCTCTCTCACTCTCCCTCTCCCTCTCCCTCTCCCTCTCCCTCTCCCTCTCCCTCTCCCTCTCTCTCCCTCTCCCTCTCCCTCTCCCTCTCTCACTCTCTCACTCTCACTCTCACTCTCTCACTCTCACTCTCTCTCTCACTCTCACTCTCTCTCTCTCTCTCTCTCTCTCTCTCTCTCTCTTTCTCCCTCCCTCTCTCTCTCTCTCGCTCTCCCTCGCTCCCTCTCTACTGCACCTGCTGTCTTGACCTCTGAATGCTTGGCTATGAAAAGCCAACTGACATTTACTCCTGAGGTGCTGACCTGTTGCACCCTCTACAACCACTGTGATTATTATTTGACCCTGCTGGTCATCTATGAAAGTTTTAACATCTTGAAGAACAATCTGGCCTTAATGGCCATGAATTGTTATAGTCTCCACCCGGCACAGCCAGAAGAGGACCGGCCACCCCTCAGAGCCTGGTTCCTCTCTAGGTTTCTTCCTAGGTTTTGCCTTTCTAGGGAGTTTTTCCTAGCGACCGTACTTCTACATCTGCATTGCTTGCTGTTTGGGGTTTTAGGCTGGGTTTATGTATAAGCATACATTTGATTGATTGATTGATTGATTGATACCTGAAAGACAAACTCTATTGATACCTTTGTAAAATGTTAATAATGTATTTAGGGTCTGGCTCCATGTTTGGTTTGAATGGTCATGGCCCATGTTTGGTTTGAATGGTCATGGCCCATGTTTGGTTTGAATGGTCATGGCCCATGTTTGGTTTGAATGGTCATGGCCCATGTTTGGTTTGAATGGTCATGGTCCATGTTTGGTTTGAATGGTCATGGTCCATGTTTGGTTTGAATGGTTAGGGTTGCAAAATTTGGGTAACCGGTTTGAAGATTCCCTGAATCAGCAGGGAATAAGAGGAAATCCGGCATCCACCAAACATAATTTCTGGAAAACCTGGGAATTTTGGGATAGTTCCTCTGTAGATGGATGGAACTTCTTCCATCTGAAGGGGTTTGCTACCAGATTAACCACCTGAAATACTGAACTGGTTTGCTACCAGATTAACCACCTGAAACGCTGAACTGGTTTGCTACCAGACTAACCACCTGAAATGCTGAACTGGTTTGTTACCAGATTAACCACCTGAAACGCTGAACTGGTTTGCTCTCTGGGCCCTATTCAGACTAAATCAGTTGAGTTAGGTGGATGTTTTATTGATTTAAATATGTGTTGTCTACTTATCTCCAGTCTGAAACCCTTGGTGGCTGTTCTTTCTTCATCAATAGGAGAGCCACTCAGACACTAGACCTCTGCTTTGCTCTGCAGTAAACAACTCTTTCCAGTCCAACTATTGAATCCTGCATGATACTGTTCTTAATAATACAACTACCTTGTTTGCCAAAATGGAGATGCTGGAATGTGTTTTGCCCACACTACAGACGGTTAAATACAATATAATGGAACAACACAGCCAGCCAGTCTCATGTGAAGTGCAGCACTGACACCTGGTGGTGAATCTGTATAAATATACATCCAAAATGGCACCCTATTCCTGACTTGACCAGGGCTTTATGTAGGGAATAGGATGCCATCTGGGATTCAACCACTGACTGATGCTGTGCTAAATACATGACCAGGGATGTTCCATTTCAATTCAGTGAGTACAATATCCATACATGACATCCCCAACACTGCTACATGGTCTTCTTCTCCTCCTCCTCCTCCTCCTCCTCCTCAGTGGATGAGGCCATAGAGAAACAACATCGGCATAGTACATGAATATCACTGCATCACTTTATTCCTTCCCTGCAGGACGGATAACCAATCACTTCACCTTCTGCTCCAGAGCCACTGCAGAGAGAGAGTGGCTGTGTCTGGGAAAAGGGTTCCATTTCAGATGCAGCCTGGAGAAAAGAAAATCCACACCTACTGTAGAGGTGTGGATGAGGGAGAAAAGAGACATACTGTAGAGGTGTGGATGAGGGAGAAAAGAGACATACTGTAGAGGTGTGGATGAGGGAGAAAAGAGACATACTGTAGAGGTGTGGATGAGGGAGAAAAGAGACATACTGTAGAGGTGTGGATGAGGGAGAAAAGAGACATACTGTAGAGGTGTGGATGAGAGGGAGAGTTCATGTGGTTGGACATCAGGGGCAGTAGACGTGGTCTTCACTGATATATCACTTAAACAATGTAATATGGTGTCTCCTGGAAGAGGTGGTCTCCACTGATATCACTTAAACAATGTAATATGGTGTCTCCTGGAAGAGGTGGTCTCCACTGATATCACTTAAACAATGTAATATGGTCTCCTATTGACCTGGAAGAGGTGGTCTTCACTGATATATCACTTAAACAATGTAATATAGTCTCCTATTGCCCTGGAAGAGGTGGTCTTCACTGATATAATCTCTTAAACAATGTAAACTATGCTCAGTTGTGCACCGGGGCCTCCCACTCCTCTTTCTATTCTGGTTAGAGACAGTTTGCACTGTTCTGTGAAGGGAGTAGTACACAGTGTTGTACGAGATCTTCAGTTTCTTAGCAATTTCTCACATGGAATAGCCTTCATTTCTCAGAACAGGAATAGACTGACGAGTTTCAGAAGAAAGTTTGTTGTTTCTAGCCATTTTGAGCCTGTAATCGAACCCACAAATGCTGATGCTCCAGATACTCAACTAGTCTAAAGAAGGCCAGTTTTATTGCTTCTTTAATCAGTACAGTTTTCAGCTGTGATAACATAATTGCGAAAGGGTTTTCTAATGATCAATTAGCCTTTTAAAATAATAAACTTGGATTAGCTAACACAACATGCCATTGGAACACAGGAGTGATGATTGCTGATAATGGGCCTCTGTGTAGATATTCCATAAAAAATCTGCCGTTTCCAGCTACAATAGTCATTTACAACATTAACAATGTCTACACTGTATTTCTGATCAATTTTATGTTATTTTAAATGGACATAAAATGTGCTTTTCTTTAAAAAACAAGGACATTTCTAAGAGACCCCAAACCTTTGAATGGTAGTGTAGGTCAGCTATGCTGTTCTATGGAGTCCCTGGGGAAACCCAACTATCAAACCATCCTTGGGCTCCCGAAAGGACTGATCTCAATAATATATAAACAACTTTTGGAAAGCTCATTTTCTGATCTAGCCATTAAAAAGGTATGGTCCACAGATCTAATTGAATCTGAACAACCTTTTAATTGGAACAGAATATGGAAAGATATGACCTTGGCATCCCGTAATCCGAAGCATCAATTTATACATTCATTTTTTTTCAGACTTTTTAACACAAAGGAAACTTTTTACGATTAAATTGGCCTCAACTCCCAACTGTTCACTACTTTCAGTAAATCAGGACGGCCACCTCTTTTTTGTTTTATTTTCCTGTTTATACTGAATTTATTATTACTTAAACTCTGTATGTATATTTTTTATTGGGGTTTTTCTTCTTCTGAGTGGCACCCTACGTGTTTTATAAATGTATCATTTGAAATGGCTAATGTACCTGTAACCCCCCCAAACAAAAAATAAAAATACATAACTAAAAAGGAAACCTTTAGGAAACGTTTTGAAATTCCCATAGAATAACGTTGTTTCTTAACGTTCTCTGAACAATTTGAGAACATTCCAAATTTCAAACCAAAATTGAAATGAAATGTAACCATGTTTGAACTTTTAGGAAACTTTCTGTTAAAGTAATGAAATACCAAGAAAATAAAAAATGTTGTCAAGTTCCTTAAATGTGACTCACCACCTGGATTTGGTCTTAAGTAGCAACATATGAAATGGTGTTTTTAATACATTGGATAAAAGTAGAGACTCAGAGCTAGAAATGGTTCATCATCCACTACAGTTGAGGAACAATGGGAAAGTCATTCTGCTTTGAAAGTTGATAAACTTGTAAACTTACTTTTGAGAAAATGGCCCTTGAATGTTTTGGTATCTATTGGAGAGCTCTTCTTAGTCTCCACCCATTCAGCATCGTTCACACCCTCTTAAGCCTTAGCCCCACCCATCTCTTTAAGGATTTACATGTGAGGTCATGTGCTGAACAGAGTGAGTACGGTAGTGTACTGAACAACCAAAGATTAAGACTAAAAGTGGTGAAAGTAGTAGCCTGTAATAAGGAAAAACTCCAGGTAAAATACACTTTATCTAGTCCTTGGTCTATATCCTAATCTGACTTTATCTAGTCCTTGGTCTATATCCTAATCTGACTTTATCTAGTCCTTGGTCTATATCCTAATCTGACTTTATCTAGTCCTTGGTCTATATCCTAATCTGACTCTATCTAGTCCTTGGTCTATATCCTAATCTGACTTTATCTAGTCCTTGGTCTATATCCTAATCTGACTCTGTCTAGTCCTTGGTCTATATCCTAATCTGACTTTATCTAGTCCTTTGGTGCAGGTCATGTTGTTCTTCACATTACCATCTCTGGTAAACACACACTATATCAAATAAAATCTAAGTTTATTTGTCACATGCAAATGATACAGAAGGTGTAAACGGTACAGTGAAATGGTTACTTGCATATTTGCATAGTAGCAATAACGAAAATAGAAAATGTCCAGATATAAATATTTTATAAATATTACATAATGTTTACCGGGACACACTTGTCTAAATTGATGAGTCATATGAAATAACTGATATTATTAACCCCCCACAGCCACATCTAGCTAAGTGGATGGGTCACTATTGTCTAGACATGTACACATGTTCATGAAATACAGTAGATGGCCGTAATCACCCCCAGACACACCTGGCTAACTTGATGGGTCATGTAATCATCTGGAGAAGTGGAGTCTTTTGTGTAGACGTAGCTAGCAAGCTAAACAATCAACCATAATCCCAACCCATACTACTAGCAATACAAAAGGATTGTCATAGCTAGCCACCATGCATGAAATGCTGTATGAATCTGCAGGTAGCTCAAGCTAACCAACTAAGTTCAATGTTAGCTAGCTAGCGAGCATTAGGCTATAACTAGTAATGCAAATGGATTTCTGAGATAACAATAATATTACTACACAGATTATACACGTAACGTTAGGTAGCGGCCAGCAAGCTAACGTTCGCTAGCTAACTAACAGTGCACTTTAACCTACAATGAAACGCTTCACGCAGACTGGAACCCCTTTAACTCTGTTCTGTTTGTACAGCTTGTTTGCCCCGTTGTGTCAAGTCACTCCGGTTCACACTGACCGTGTGCAGGAAGTAGTCCATCACAACTTTCCCCCACTGATCTTTGTCAACAGCTCCTGCTAAATTCAGGGCAGCCATGTTGTTGAGAGTAGTAGCAACACTTCCGCAGTTCTTCATGGCTAACGTTATATCTTTCAAAAAAGCCTCGGTAGCAAGGATTATCTACACACACTGAGCAGCTCATGTTATAGACAGAAGATGCTACAAACCAATCCCAACTCATCTCTCGGCATGTCCAGACCATCCATTATCTCAGACAGTCATGGCTAGTATCAATCAATCAATGTATTTATAAAGCCCTTTTTACATCAGCAGATGTCACAGTGCAGAAACCAGCCTCAAACGCCCTAAAATGTAGTAGGAAGGTTCCTGTCTTCTTCCGTGGCTTAATCTACTAGATGTACCAGAAGGCATTTCTTCCAAAAAAACACATTTTTATAATGAAAAATAATGTTCAAATGCTTCTCCTGTGAAGTAGTGACATGCAACATACGCCTAGCTTCCTGAAATGGGTCACAAAGGTGCTGAGAATGTTCCAAAGCCAAGCAACGTTCCTGCACCATTCCCGAAAGTTGCGGGAAGGTTGTATGCAAAATAACCATAGGACAACCACACTATCACCAAGCTCTAAGAAACATCTGGTTTCAGAACATTATGTTCGCTTGGACTTTACTTGTTTCATTTAGTTTAAGTTTTATGAAGACATTTCTATTTTGTTTGTATATTATTTAGTTTTAGTGTTAGAGACACAAATAAGCCTATGAGTGGGAGGCTAGGAGATATTGATGTTATGAATATCTTTTTTGTTTTTTGGCATGTCCCTTCTTGCCACTGTGGGGCAGTAATGTCTAAGGTTGCGTGACTTCGTGCTGATTGAGTCAGAATAACAGACTGGAAGCTTTAAAAGGAGGGTGGTGCTTTCTACGGCCTCACAGCTCTCTCTGTCATCGTCATGCGCTTCACCAGGAAGGAACTCAAGAGGCCGGTCAAGGTAAGACTAGTTTCATTGCCATACTTCCAAGTCCTGTTCATCTCTTGCCTATTGGAAGAACATAGTTACAACTATCATCTTGATATCATGGATGGTCAGTCCTTATATCTATAGCTCTGTCTATGAATTGGAGAGTGGTTCCATTTCTCCAGGCCCCTCCCTCAGCTGGTTACACAGCCGTTTGATGTTTTCTGAATCCCAGATTCCCTCAATACTGTCACAGATCTGACAGGTGGTTATGTCCTGGTTATTCTTCCCCAGTGTCCCATGGCCATAGCAGTGCTGGTGGTGATAGTGTCCTGCTACCTGGTCCCCGCCCCTATCATATCTCTACTGTACCATCTTCATCCTCAGTGGTCTGCTGTTCTACTTCCCCTTCGTACACCACAACTTCAGCTGGACTCGCAGGGCTATGAGTGAGTAACTACCCACTGCTCAGAGTGAGTAACTACCCACTGCTCAGAGTGAGTAACTACCCACTGCTCAGAGTGAGTAACTACCCACTGCTCAGAGTGAGTAACTACCCACTGCTCAGCGTGAGTAACTACCCACTGCTCAGAGTGAGTAACTACCCACTGCTCAGAGTGAGTAACTACCCACTGCTCAGAGTGAGTAACTACCCACTGCTCAGAGTGAGTAACCGGTGGGGTAAACGGCTCCGGCCATGGAGCGGACTGGGCACCGGGGGAGCGGACTGCTCTGGCTCAGTAGCGGAGCAGACGGCTGGACCGGGATTGGTCCCCGGTGGAGCGGACTGCTCTGGCACTGGAGCGGAGCAGACGGCTGGACCCGGAATGGGCACCGGTGGAGCGGACTGCTCTGACTCTGGAGCGCAGACGGCACTGGAGCGGAGCAGACGGCTGAACCCGGAATGGGTACCGGTGGAGCGGACTGCTCAGGCTCTGGAGCGGAGTAGATGGCTGAACCCGGAATGGGTACCGGAGGAGCGGACTGCTCTGGCAATGGGGCGGAGCAGACGGCTGAACCCGGATTGGGTACCGGAGGAGCGGACTGCTCTGGCACTGGGTCGGAGCAGACGGCTGAACCCGGATTGGGCACCGGTGGACTACGGGGTCCCGCTCCCCTGGAGGGGTAGGTTCCAGCCACAGTGCTCTGCTGACCTCTGGAGCCTCGGGCCTTCGCTGGAGGTTCCGGGCTACGGACCTTCACTAGAGGTTCCGGGCTGCTGACCTTCACTAGAGGTTCCGGGCTGCTGACCTTCGCTGGAGGTTCCGGGCTGCGGACCTTCGCAGGCTCTCCACCACCTTGTTCCAGGCTCTCCACCACCTTGTCTGCTCCTCTTCTGATCTCCTAAAAAATCCCTCCGGTCTCTCCCTATCATGGATCGTGGGAAGACGAAGTGGTGGGCGATCCTATTCCTCCCGCCTCTCCGGGCGCTGAGAGCGCACCGATGGTGTGGTGCGTGGAGTCGGCACGGGACGTACCGGACTGGGGAGGCGCACTGGAGGTTGGGTGCGGGGAGCAGAGCAGAGGCCCGGACCCGGACTGGCCACCGGTGAAGCGGACTGCTCTGGCATGGGAGTGGAGCCGACGACCGGACCCTGACTGGGGATGCTCACCATGGGCCCCTTAAAACGCCAGCTCCCTCCTCTCCTTCTCCATTTGCCTCCATTGCTCAAGAACCCTTCCATAGTCCTCCGGCCCCACCCTAGGCCACATGGGAAATGGTGCTGGTGCTTCTTCACCGCTACCAGACCACCCCTCAAAATCTTCTTGGGGGTGCTTTCGGGCTTTTTGCCGTCTCGAGCCCCGTTCATGGCGCTGCTTGGTCTCCTCGTGGAGGTTCGTTCTGTCACAAGTGGGTTGAAAGAGAGACCAAGGCGCAGCGCAGGGATTGTAGTTCAACATAATTCTTTATTTTTATACTATGTATAACAACAAAAGATCCAAACTACTAAACAAACAAAAACCACGAATGAACCAACGTAACAAATGAATCACACTTACTTTCACCATGACTGGAGATATGCAACGACCCACACCAGAGTGAAGGACAGACAAACATATATAGGATCCCTAATTAGAGACAATGCGGTGCAGCTGCCTCTAATTAGAGATCCAACCCAAACCCACACAGAAACAAAAAGGAAAGACACTGTCAGACTCTGACCATAACTACATAGAGAAGCAAATAGGCCTCTCTATGGCCTGACAACATCATAGTAGCCTAATCAGATTAAAACATCATGACTAGTTGTGTTTATGCCACAGATAAAAGGAAATACATTAAATATTTAGGCTATATTGAAGCGTTAGGTTCTAGGTGGGGGAGGAATAGCCGCTGGGATTGGAGACAAGGCAGAGTTGAGCTTTCCTGAATAACTAGGCCTGCTGGGAGCATGAAACTTTCCTGAATAACTGGGCCTGCTGAGAGCATTAAACTTTCCTGAATAACTGGGCCTGCTGGGAGCATTAAACTTTCCTGAATAACTGGGCCTGCTGAGAGCATTAAACTTTCCTGAATAACTGGGCCTGCTGAGAGCATTAAACTTTCCTGAATAACTGGGCCTGCTGGGAGCATTAAACTTTCCTGAATAACTGGGCCTGCTGAGAACATTAAACTTTCCTGAATAACTGGGCCTGCTGAGAGCATTAAACTTTCCTGAATAACTGGGCCTGCTGAGAGCATTATGCTTTCCTGAATAACTGGGCCTGCTGAGAGCATTAAATTGGGGGTGCTTTCGGGCTTTTTGCCGTCTCGAGCCCCGTTCATGACGCTGTGGGGGAGGAATAGCCACTGGGATTGGAGACAAGGCAGAGTTGAGCTTTCCTGAATAACTGGGCCTGCTGAGAGCATTAAACTTTCCTGAATAACTGGGCCTGCTGGGAGCATTAAACTTTCCTGAATAACTGGGCCTGCTGAGAACATTAAACTTTCCTGAATAACTGGGCCTGCTGGGAGCATTAAACTGTCCTGAATAACTGGGCCTGCTGAGAGCATTAAACTTTCCTGAATAACTGGGCCTGCTGAGAACATTAAACTTTCCTGAATAACTGGGCCTGCTGGGAGCATTAAACTTTCCTGAATAACTGGGCCTGCTGAGAACATTAAACTTTCCTGAATAACTGGGCCTGCTGGAACATTAAACTGTCCTGAATAACTGGGCCTGCTGAGAGCATTAAACTTTCCTGAATAACTGGGCCTGCTGAGAACATTAAACTGTCCTGAATAACTGGGCCTGCTGAGAGCATTAAACTTTCCTGAATAACTGGGCCTGCTGAGAACATTAAACTGTCCTGAATAACTGGGCCTGCTGAGAGCATTAAACTTTCCTGAATAACTGGGCCTGCTGAGAGCATTAAACTTTCCTGAATAACTGGGCCTGCTGGGAGCATTATGCTTTCCTGAATAACTGGGCCTGCTGGGAGCATTAAACTGTCCTGAATAACTGGGCCTGCTGGGAGCATTAAACTGTCCTGAATAACTGGGCCTGCTGGGAGCATTAAGCTTTCCTGATTTTAGCGGAGGCAAATGGTAATATGACACTCAAAAGTAGCTAGCTAGCTTCATATACATATTTTCTGGAATCCTGAAATGTATTGGAATGACCAAACTATAAAACTAGCTAGCCAGCTATGGGTAACTGTAGCTAGCTATCTGACAGGAGTGCTAGCTACGCTAGCTTGCAATAGCTGTTTTTAGGCTCAACTTCAAGATTTCCACCAAGGATGTTACCTCTCTGATCATCAAGCTCCCTCGCTTGGACAAAGGACATTTAAGGTACACACGGATTATGTAAAACTTCATTCAAGGGCTAAAGGAGTCCGGAGGTTGTAGCACAAAAGGTGTCCACAGGTGGTAGTCCAAGAATGGGAGAAGTCCAGAGGTGAAAGGTCTGTTTGTTTACTGTGTAACTCTGTGTTGTTTTTTGTCGCACTGCTTTGCTTTGTCTTGGCCAGGTCACAGTTGTAAATGAGAACTTGTTCTCAACTGACCTACCTGGTTAAATAAAGGTGAAATAAAACCTACCTGGTTAAATAAAGGTGAAATAAAACCTACCTGGTTAAATAAAGGTGAAATAAAACCTACCTGGTTAAATAAAGGTGAAAAAAATTTAAAATAAATAAAAAAAAGGTGTCCACAGGTGGTAGTCCAAGAATGGGAGAAGTCCAGAGAAGAAAGGAGCAGCACAGGGACGCAGGAGCATCTCTCTGTGTGCAGCTGGAGGAGACTGATCTAAGCACCATAATTGCTGCAGGTGGTTCAGTTCTTATGTCAGGTGATCAGAATCACAGATGGTCAGTTGGCCAAGGTGAGGGAGTTGAGAGTTTAACAGCCAGACACCTTAGCACCGGAGTGGGTTAGCTGTCAGAGTGGGCTGCTGAAACGTCTAAGTGTTGACAAGATAGAGTACTGCTTATGGCAGAATTCACCTTTCAGAGCAGGGTAGGAGTTTTAATATAGCAGGGTAGGAGAGTTAATATAGCAGGGTAGGAGAGTTAATATAGCAGGGTAGGAGTTTTAATATACCAGGGTAGGAGGGTTAATATAGCAGGGTAGCGGGGTTAATATAGCAGGGTAGGAGGGTTAATATAGCAGGGTAGCGGGGTTAATATAGCAGGGTAGGAGAGTTAATATAGCAGGGTAGCGGGGTTAATATAGCAGGGTAGCGGGGTTAATATAGCAGGGTAGGAGAGTTAATATAGCAGGGTAGGAGAATTAACATAGCAGGGTAGGAGGGTTAATATAGCAGGGTAGGAGAGTTAATATAGCAGGGTAGCGGGGTTAATATAGCAGGGTAGGAGAGTTAATATAGCAGGGTAGGAGAGTTAATATAGCAGGGTAGCGGGGTTAATATAGCAGGGTAGGAAGGTTAATATAGCAGGGTAGGAGAATTAACATAGCAGGGTAGGAGAGTTAATATAGCAGGGTAGCGGGGTTAATATAGCAGGGTAGCGGGGTTAATATAGCAGGGTAGCAGGGTTAATATAGCAGGGTAGCGGGGTTAATATAGCAGGGTAGGAGAGTTAATATAGCAGGGTAGCGGGGTTAATATAGCAGGGTAGGAGAATTAATATAGCAGGGTAGCGGGGTTAATATAGCAGGGTAGCGGGGTTAATATAGCAGGGTAGGAGAGTTAATATAGCAGGGTAGCGGGGTTAATATAGCAGGGTAGGAGAGTTAATATAGCAGGGTAGCGGGGTTAATATAGCAGGGTAGCGGGGTTAATATAGCAGGGTAGGAGGGTTAATATAGCAGGGTAGGAGAGTTAATATAGCAGGGTAGCGGGGTTAATATAGCAGGGTAGGAGGGTTAATATAGCAGGGTAGGAGAGTTAATATAGCAGGGTAGGAGAGTTAATATAGCAGGGTAGGAGAATTAATATAGCAGGGTAGAAGAGTTAATATAGCAGGGTAGAAGAGTTAATATAGCAGGGTAGGAGAGTTAATATAGCAGGGTAGCGGGGTTAATATAGCAGGGTAGCGGGGTTAATATAGCAGGGTAGGAGGGTTAATATAGCAGGGTAGGAGGGTTAATATAGCAGGGTAGAAGAGTTAATACAGCAGGGTAGGAGAGTTAATATAGCAGGGTAGGAGAATTTACGAAGCAGGTTGAGAGAATTTACGAAGCAGGTTGAGAGAATTTACGAAGCAGGTTAGGAGAATTACCAGGTGATAACATGGCTATATAGATAGATAGATAGATAGATAGATAGATAGATAGATAGATAGATAGATAGATACTTTATTGATCCCCCGGGGGGGAATTTCATTGTCAAGCAGCTACAACAAAACACAGGGCAGGTGCAAAATGCCACAACGAAAATACACAAAAGACAGATACACGATACATGATACATAGAGTGTCAGTATGAAAAAGTATAGAAATACAGGATATCTGGAGTGCAAAAAAAGCTATAAAAAAGACATAGCATAGTATGGGTGGTTGGCTGAATATGTACACTATACATTGGTGGATGTTGGATGGTTAACTATACTATACAGGTCGATGGCAGAGAAATACTTCAGTAGCTAAAAATGTGTATGATATGAGCGAGGGTAATAATAGTTTACTTAATAGACAGACTGGCTAAATGAACAGGCAAGTGAATACTTGCATGGTTCAATTAGCTGTACAGGTAAGTATACAGTTATATTTACAGATAAGTGAAAACTTGCATGGTTACACAAACTGTACAGGTAAATGACAGGAAGAGATACTTTAATAGCTAAATGTGTGTATGATATCATTTGGGGTAATAATAGTAATTCCCTTAAAATACAGTCCTTAGTGCGCAGGGTTTAATTACAGACAACTGCACTTATTGCACATTCGATATACTAAAAGCAATGAGAAAAGGTGCAACTGGCAGGATACTAATATGCATTCCTGAGTGAATGCCTACGTCCAATAATTACTTACAATATTGCATGTGATATAATATAACAACTGTACATGAGTATGTATATACAGACCTGTATGAATAAATAGGTCCTGAGTGGATGAGTGCTGACGGACCAGAGTTACTCACGGATGGATGCATAATTGTTAAACTAGGTCCTAGCACCCCAACAGTTCCAGATCTATGTTGCCGACGGCACGGCACCCCGGTGAGGCATTATATAGTCTCATAGCCGCCGGCAGGAAGGACCTCCTGTAGCGCTCTCTGGCACACCGTGGAGTCATCCGAGAACTTCTGTAGGTGGCATGTTTCAGAGTTATATCTGAAGTCTGAGGTGTAGAGGGTGAACAGGAAGGGGGACAGGACCGTTCCCTGGGGGGCCCCTGTGTTGCTAACTGCCCGTTCTGACACACAGCTCTGTAGTTGCACAAATTGTGGCCTACCGGTCATGTAGTCCGTGACCCAGGAGACTAAGGGTGCTTCCACTTTCGTCCTCTTCATCTTCTCAACCAGTAGCAGGGGCTGAATGGTATTGAAGACACTGGAGAAGTCAAATAACATAACCCTCACAGTGCAACCTGCATTGTCCAGGTGAGAGTAGGCCCTCTGCAGAAGGTAGATGATTGCATCATCCACCCTGATGTTGCGCTTGTATGATAACTGCAGGGGGTCCAGTGATGAACACACCAGGGGTCTGAGGTGAGCGAGAACTAACCTTTCCAGGGTCTTCATGATGTACGAAGCAGGTTAGGAGAATTTACGAAGCAAGTTAGGAGAATTATCATAGCAGGTTAGGAGAAGTTACGCAGGAGGTTAGGAGAATTTACGTAGCAGGTTAGGAGAATTAGGTTAAGGTTAGGAAAAGGGTTAGGGTTAGCTAAAATGCAAACATTTTCTGCTTTTGATGTCAAGTTGACATCAACCCCACAGAGGTTTTTCCACACCTGCATTGATCTGAAATTTGATTGGTCAACAGTCCACTTTTTCTGTTGTGAGATTTGATTGGACGATGAGTGTTTGGAGAAGTAATCTGAGATTCACCTGGCACATGCACCAAGAAGCAATCTTAGGACAGAAACTAGAAAAACAAGTTTGTTGTATCGTATTGGAAGCAAATTCTATTAAAAAGTATGGATTTCAACACCCAAAGAAAACAAATGCAGACAAAACCAGTCCCTTTCATTGGAAACAGTGCCAAGGTCCCAAATGGCACCCTAATCCATATGGGCCCCGGTCAAAAGAAGTGCACTATAAAGGGAATAGGGTGTCATTTGGGATGCAGTAGACTTTATTCCTCTCCAACCTTTTCTTCTGTCTGATTGCAATCCTGTGTGAAGCTTAGCTCTCATAACATCCTGAGAGCACTTCAGTCTGTGTGACTGAAGAACCAACAGGACAGCCAGCATAACAATGGGGCCGATAATAACAGCGTTCAGCCAAAACATTATGCTAATCAGTTAGTCCATACGGAGAGCCTATGTAATGTCTGACACCAATCATAGGGCAGGTTCCATCCTACACAAGGCTGCAGTGGAGGCATACAGTGGGGAGAACAAGTATTTGATACACTGCCAATTTTGCAGGGTTTCCTACTTACAAAGCATGTAGAAGTCTGTAATTTGTATCATAGGTACTCTTCAACTGTGAGTGACGGAATCTAAAACAAAAATCCAGAAAAATCACATTGTATGATTTTTAAGTAATTAATTTGCATTTTATTGCATGACAAGTATTTGATACATCAGAAAAGCAGAACTTAATATTTGGTACAGACCTTTGTTTGCAATTACAGAGATCATACGTTTCCTGTAGTTCTTGACCAGGTTTGCACACACTGCAGCAGGGATTTTGGCCCACTCCTCCATACAGATCCTTCAGGTTTCGGGGCTGTCGCTGAGCAATAAGGACTTTCAGCTCTCTCCAAAGATTTTCTATTGGGTTCAGGTCTGGAGACTGGCTAGGCCACTCCAGGACCTTGAGATGCTTCTTATGGAGCCACTCCTTAGTTGCCCTGGCTGTGTGTTTCGGGTCGTTGTCATGCTGGAAGACCCAGCCACGACCCATCTTCAATGCTCTTACTGAGGGAAGGAGGTTGTTGGCCAAGATCTCGCGATACATGGCCCCATCCATCCTCCCCTCAATACCGTGCAGTTGTCCTGTCCCCTTAGCAGAAAAGCATCCCCAAAGAATGATGTTTCCACCTCCATGCTTCACGGTTGGGATGGTGTTCTTGGGGTTGTACTCATCCTTCTTCTTCCTCCAAACACGGCGAGTGGAGTTTAGACCAAAAAGCTCTATTTTTGTCTCATCAGACCACATGACTTTCTCCCATTCCTCCTCTGGATCATCCAGATGGTCATTGGCAAACTTCAGACGGGCCTGGACATGCGCTGGCTTGAGCAGGGGGACCTTGCGTGCGCTGCAGGATTTTAATCCATGACGGCGTAGTGTGTTACTAATGGTTTTCTTTGAGACTGTGGTCCCAGCTCTCTTCAGGTCATTGACCAGGTCCTGCCGTGTAGTTCTGGGCTGATCCCTCACCTTCCTCATGATCATTGATGCCCCACGAGGTGAGATCTTGCATGGTGCCCCAGACCGAGGGAGATTGACCGTCATCTTGAACTTCTTCCATTTTCTAATAATTGCACCAACAGTTGTTGCCTTCTCACCAAGCTGTTTGCCTATTGTCCTGTAACCCATCCCAGCCTTGTGCAGGTCTACAATTTTACCCCTGATGTCCTTACACAGCTCTCTGGTCTTGGCTATTGTGGAGAGGTTGGAGTCTGTTTGATTGAGTGTGTGGACAGGTGGCTTTTATACAGGTAACGAGTTCAAACAGGTGCAGTTAATACAAGTAATGAGTGGAGAACAGGAGGGCTTCTTAAAGAAAAACTAACAGGTCTGTGAGAGACGGAATTCTTACTGGTTGGTAGGTGATCAAATACTTATGTCATGCAATAAAATGCAAATTAATT